>CAUYRH010070416.1:0-41466 GCA_963574655.1 Perodicticus potto
TTTTTATTTCTGATTTTGTTTATTTTGTAATTCCTTCATTTTGTCTTAGTGTAGCTAGCAGTTTATCTATTTGTTTTATCCTTTCAAAACACAATTTTTCAGAATGGAAGAAAAAGTATCCAATGTATACAGCCCTACTATTAAGCTAATTTATAGCTTTCTTTTTTTGGCTATATTCAAATTATAGCACAATATTTGGGTAATGTGGTATGGTTGGGGAGGGGTAGGGTGGGTAGAGAGAGGGTAAATGATGGGATCACACTTACGGTGAATATTAGAAGGGACAGGTGAAACCTACTAAATGCAGAACACAAATGTTTTCACATAATAAATGAGAAAATCTCATGAAGCTTACGTCAAACAGTTGGATGAAAATATTTCAGATTGTATATGATGACTGCACACTGTACTCCATGATTGCACTAATGTACACAGCTATGATTTAATAAAAAATAAAAATTAAAAAAAAAAGAGGACATGTTACTTGGTGTAAAAAATTATTTCTATAGCCTGATGGTGGAGACAGATAGAGAAGGGCAATTATTAACCATGATACACAGTAGGAAAAGACTCCTTGTAGCCTCTTGGATCACGGAGGAGAAGCACTTAAGCGAGTTCTGTAGCAATGATCACCTGCATTTGCTTCCCTTATACAATCAAAGGGAAAGATATAAACAGAGAGTCTGTAGTGTCCATTTATTAAAAAAAATGTGTATGAGGAAGGTTTCTAATTCTTTTAAGAAAGATTTTATACAAAGATAAATCTTTGATTATCCTTCAGTTTCATAAAATGTGAAAGGAATCTCTTAAGATGATGAATATCTAATTTATTTTGATGTGTGTGTGCATGGTGGGTGGAGAGAGAAATTGATTTGTAGTCTATTTCCTAACAGATTTGACACAATAAAATGTTTATATCACAGTAGATATAAAATTTTACATTTCAGATTCGGCGCCAATAGCTCAGCAGCTAGGGTGCTGGCAGGTTCTAACCCAGCCCAGGCATGCCAAACAACAATGACAACTACAACAAAACAATAGCCGGGCATTGTGGCAGGTGCCTGTAGTCCCAGCTACTTGGGAGACTGAGGCAAGAGAATCTCTTAAGCTCAAGAGTTTGAGGTTGCTGTGAGCTGTGATGCCATTGTACTCTACAAGGGCTACATAGTAAGACTCTGTCTCAAAAATAAATAAATAGAAAATTTTAAATTTCAGAAATTTGTTTATATTCCAGACTACCTATTAAAGAAAAGATCAATGTAAAATATGACTGCGTAGTGCCCACATGGTAATAGTAGAGGGAAAGAGTCCCAAATGTTAATTTCAGAATTGAAAGGGAAACAAAAGAGAAAATCTGAACGATTGGAAAAAGAGTTAAACAAAAATCACACATAAATTAATTATGAGAGATTGTCACTAAGAGGAAATTGCCTCCTTAAAATAGAAGGTTACTAGAATTGAAGACATCGTGAGAACTTCAGAAGACCTAAATACAAAATTTCCCAAACTCTGTTCCTGAAATAAATTTTATTAGTATTCCTTTTATTAAAAAATTGCTGATCAAATCAGTTTGTGGAAAGTACGGAAAGTGAAAGAAATGCTTTGGCTATGTAACTTCTCAGGCTTAATGCTGATGCAACTTATTTTTCATGCACACTGAAAATCTTCAACAGGATGATGTTGTTTTCCAAATGTATTTGACCACAGTTCTCTTGGGGGGGGGGTGTAATTTCTATTAACATCAAAAAGAGCAGCTTTGATGTCGGAATAATGAGAAATGTCAATTTAATCCATTCCTTATACTTATGTTTATTTACATATTTAAATTGTGTATTCATGACGTAGTTGAAGCCCAGAGGGATAAGTTACCAAAAATCATAGCAATTTGGTAAAAGAGGAATGAAGATATAGTTTTTAAAAATTATACTGCAGTACAGACATGTTTTGAGGGTAAATTAGTTAATATATGCAAAGCTTAGAATAGCTTTGTCCCATAATAAAATCACAAGAAATATTAACTAGTAAAAGTATTAGTAATAGAATTTAGACAAGAACAAATAACCAAATAAAGTTGAATAATGTAAATTATTATTCCCATCAATTTTTCTTTCTAAAGTGCTAATTGCTGACCTAGTAACAAGAAAGCCAAAATTGTTATTAAATTAAGTTATTAAATTTAGGCGCTAGCCTATTTCAAAAGCACACTTCACCTCGGATACTTATGAATAAACTGTAAATATTATAACTCCTACCTGCAGTTGCATTTGCAATCTTGCAAAGTAATCCTGGTGAATTAATTAAGTTACATGATACTTGCTACTTTCGAGTTCTTAGTTTCCCAATTCTCATTCTAGTTATGTCTAGAGAATACAGAATTAAAATAGTCTAACAGGGGAATGCTAATAAAGGAGACAATTTCTTACTTGAAAGAAAACCAGTTTATTAAATTTCATATCATAAATTTTGCTGTTACAGTTAGACTGTGTAGCCATATATAAAATCACCTAATAATTTCACCTTGTATTTTCTATTTTATTACAAACTAGACCACAATATCTTCTACAGTATTTTTCTTCTAATATATGATATAAATAATGTGGCATACAGCCTATAAATTGACATTATTACTATGTTCTATAACAATACTTAAAATTCAAACTAATTATGCAAGCATTAACATTAATGCTTATCTCTAGACCAACCTCATCCTAAAACATTTTATAAAATATAATAATTAAGCCTACAGAATATTTTGCCATATAGTTTACTTCCTTCAATACCACAATGAAATCACCTGTTTGTAAACAACCTCATTAAAGCCAAGTGTTATGAGTTGAATTGTGAGCACCAAAGACATATGTTGAAGTCCTAACTCATCTTACCTATGAACATAACCATGTTTATGAAGGTTTTGGCAGATATTATGACGTTAAGAGGAGATTGTTAGGGTGTGTTTAATCCAGCATTACTGGTGTCCACACTAAAGAAAAACACAATTCAAGAAAGGAGGAGGAGGGACAGCAGCTTGGTAAGATCCCATCTAATGGATATGATGTACAGGTATATGGGACACTTTGTAGGTGAAGGACTCAACCACAACTCACACTTTACCTTATAAATGCAAACAATGTAGCTACTCATATGTACCCTCATATTAATGAGAAATTTTTAAAAAGAAGAATACACACAAGGGAAGAACAACGTGATGAAGCAGATAGGGAAGCAAGTCAGCCATAGGAGGACAAAGGCATCAGAGTGATGCTCACACAAGCCAAGGAATGTCAGGGGCAACCAGAAGGTAGGTAAGGCTTAATAGAAGACATACACCTGCCGGTGTCTTGTTTTCAGACTTCTTGCCCCAGAACTGCTGAGTGAATAAAGCCTCTTTGTTGTTTTGAAACCATCTAGTTTGTAGAATTTTTTCACAGCATCCCTAAGAAACTGATACATAAAGATGAAAAATTATACATATTGCTGTCTACTTCTTTGCAAGCAATGCAATAAAAGTAATTATTAATATTTTTCTAAACGGATCTCTCACATAGAAAGAAAATAAGCACAGGTGAATATGTGCCATATGGAAATAAAAATAAAATGTTCTGATAATCCTTTCACTGAATTTAATATCACACAAAGAGGAAAGGTCATTAGGTAAGGAAGGAATTTTTGGAAATAAAAATTTTAATAATAATATTAGTATTACCTACTATTCGGAAAGAATCTATTGTTAGAAAAAGATAAAAGTGACATCAAAATAATATATTTCTTCCCAATCTTTGTTATATTTACTATTAAATTTATATTATGATTAGATATCTCTATATACATACACGTTAAAACTTATCTTGAGTTATATCAAATATGTTACATATTTATATCATATTAGAAATATAAAGTCACAGTCATAGATGCATTGTGTCTCACAATGGCTCAAATTACACAATATTGTAATGTTGTCACAAAGGGAAAACAGAAATTGAATTCCAGATTGGGTTATCACCAATTCTTTGTTTTTATTTCTTCTCTCTCAAGTTTTGTAGTGGAAAATGGCAGTATATTAAGAGGACAAGTAGGTCAGCACCAAAAGATTTAGGGCATCCTTCAAGGGAGTAAAACAAATTTAAGGTCTCTAAACAAGATCCTGATGTTACTTAGACAACAACAAACAGACAGCCAACAGTAAGTAGTTGTGACTCTTCCAGCTGGGAGGGCTAACTTTGTCAGAGGTCTTTGGGATTCACATATCGTTTTACAAATTAATAGGATAGGAGCGTGCAGCAGTATATCACTCTGACTGGTTCAGGTCCACTCTAAGGCCTCATCCCTAACTTGATCCTGGAAAGAAGGGGCATGTACAGGGCAAAGGATGTGTAAGAAGATAATGGGTTGAAGAAGGCACCTGTTCTCTTTATTTGCCCCTACACACTATATCTTGCTACCTCCATTTATTCTGCTTATAGAAAGAACTGTAATTTTTTCTCTGTATTCCAATATGGTTATGGAAATTGCTTAAAATAGGATTTTATGATCATATTCTGACCCTGTTTTGTTAAGATCTAGGGGAAATTCTGAATAAACATAGACTTACAGGTCTGAGGCAGGTAGGAACAGACACCGTGGGGCTTAGTCAGAGTATGCATGTCCCTCGCAGAGCCAAGGTTAAGTCCTTCAATCTCATGATTGCCAAGAGTAGGGGCCAGCAAGCAGGATACACAGCTTGAATCAATGTCTCCGGCATGTGAGTGAGGGCTTCCCCACTCTGCTTTCATAGCACCAGAGAGGAATTGAGGCAACAGGCTAACATTGCCCCTCTACATCTTGACCTGGGGGAGCCAGAACTCCGCTTGCCTTTCCCCACCTTCAAATTCCATCTCAGATGTTTTTAACAGTAGGGGATTCTGTGCTTCTTCCACCTCTATTTTACTTTACTGATAATCTACCAAGACATCTCAACAGCCAGGTCTCCAAGAAGAATCCCACATACAGCTGTGTCCGTCAAGGTCCAAACAGGGATTAAATAGACACTAGAATGGTCTAAGTTTAAGGAAGAGGTTATGTATAAATTGTGGGCTCAATGTAAGAAAAACCATAAGGCAAAGATCAACACCCAAGAGCACAGTTACCTGCTAGGAAGACTGAATGACTGAGGGAGGGGAGAGAGCAGATCCCAGAGTCTAAAATTAAGAGACAGCCATGCGGAGAGGGTCTCCTGATAGACACAACGACCCCTCGGTACAGAGTTAAGAGAGGCAATGCCCAGACTTCATGCTCATCCATTGGCCAAAACCTTCAGGCAAAAGGGTAAAATCTCATTGATGTAATCCACATAAAACAACTTCCAAGGCACAAAGCAAGAAAGAACAAAGTGTAGTGGGTATTCACCACGGAAAATGGAAGTAACTCAGATGAGCTAGCACTGGTATGTAAAGGTAGAAGTCTTTTTAAAACAGTAAAGTAACACATAAATTTACCATTCCTATCCTCTACTTAAGATAATCTTGTACTATTTCCAAGAGAAAGAGATAAAGGGAGATGACGGATGCATGAAGAGTAGTGTGCAACGAATCTTAAATATACACCAGTTAAGTGAAAATTGATGAGAATGTGACGGAGACCCATTACATACAAGAAACAAAATACTAAGAATTCATGTAACAAGAAACAAACTTTGAAAGTTTCAAGGAAGACTTACTAATACCTTGAAGCTTTACTTTAAAACTATTCAGCAAAACTAACTAGTAGGAAAAAAGAGACAGTCAGGATTGAGTATTTGTATGGTTTTCTCTATATAACAAGCACTTTATGAGTGCTTCAAATGCAGGTACCTGCAGGGGTGTGCAGACAGAGCGAGGGACAGTAAGGCTGCTGGCATCCACAGGAGACAGAAGATCCCAGGATCCCGGGATCCTGGGACAGTGCTGATGAGCAAATACATGAGGTCGGGGTCTTGGGGATGGTGACGGTGGGAACCAGGAAATCAGTTCAACACACTGGACAAAAGGGAAGCAACCAAGTAGGGGTTTGCTCTACTCTTTTCCAAAAATCATCTCTTGGGTACATTCAGTTTCTTGATCAAAGAAGACAAGGAATGTCGGCCTTTCAATCATCTTGAGAGGGATAGTGAAATTTTCATTTCGCTATATAAGTACAGAAATCTAGATTTAAATATGATTGTCAGCATAAGAGGAATTAAAAACAAACATGATGAATCAACAAATGTTAAGTACAGGAAAATACATATACATGAAACATATTTTTTGTAAAGAAACATGTATATACGAAAATAGAATAAGCAAGAATATATAAATGAAATTATAATCAATTGCAAAAACGTATTTTTTGAAGAAGTAGATCTGTGCTAAGTGTTCCTATTAAAAACATAGTCTCAAATGGGTTTTTGATGTCAAAATCCAGTCTTTTGATATTTATAAAATGAGACCTAAAATTTTCAAAAGTTGAAAGGAACAGAAGGATGGCAATGATGACAGGACTTAGTAAAAAATAGAGTAGTGTGAAACACAGTAGAAGTGGCGGTTTTCCAACAACTTGGTATATAAGAAGAAGACAATAATCACAAACTGACGTGCAGTATGTAGTAATCAGAGGCATCAGCCAAAAATCAGATACGATGGCCATTGCTGGGGTGTGTTACCAGAGGTGACATAGATAGACGGACAATTCCCAGATTTAGAGGATTAATACTGCCACAATCACAGCCTCAACACGTTATTTCACTGTTCTCATTCTAAAAAGTAGAATGATATAATTTCAATAATAACTGCTAGGTTCAAAACATCAACTTACAGGATTTTATGGTTTTTTAGTACCAATGAACATTTAGAAAAACAATCGAATATTTGGTCACACAGATAGTTGAAATAATTCCAAATTTAATTATTTTATTTATATTTCTGGTCTTGGAATGAAACAAAAAACATCAAAAATCCTCTTGCAAAGTAATAATTATGCCTTTAAGTAGGCACCAAACCATGGAGTAAACCAAAATGAAAGCAATAAAATGTAAAAAAGTAAACAAAAAGTGGAAACCTATCATGCTATACACTAAAAATTATTCTGAGTGGCTTAATCTTTCATTTCTAACTAACCTAAAGAACCAATGAGACCAATAATATTCAAATTTTTCAGACTATATAAAAAAGGGAAGGCTTTAAGGTCTTAACATTATTGTACAAATACAGCAAACCATTATAATAGCATCAAATAAAATAGAAAAAAGGAAAATTTATAGATCAATTTCACATATCAATGTAGATTAAAAGTTTTAAATAGTAAGCTACTGATTTCTTGTAGCACATTCGAATAATACAAGAGTTTACAGATTTAAGCTATAAATGCAAGGAGAATTCAATATTAGGAATTTCCTCAATATAATTTATTACAGTAATCAATAGAGATATAAATGTTTATTGGTATAAATATATTTTAAATATGTTTGAGAAAATTTGGCAGATAGTTCAAAGTTTATTAAACTCTAAGTATAAAGGATTAAAAAACAAAAATTTTACATATGATCTTACATATTTACAAATTTTTACATACTTACAAATTTTACATATGATTTTACATATGACTCCTACACAAAACTCAAATTAAATTCTAAAATACTAATAGTATTGCCAAAAAATCCAAGACCGAGATTGGAATTCAACATCCATCTTGACAATTATTGAACACTCTGCAAAATTATAGTAAATCCAACAACTCAGGAAAACATGCTGTATACATGTTGAAAAAGAAAATATAAAAACTGTCTGCCATTTTTCAAGTGACATGATTTTCTTCCTCTCACAACCAAATGATTCAATCAAAATAAAGATGCATGTACATATACATAGAAGACAAAGATATGGTATTTATATGAATATTGTGTATATGAGTATGTATATGCCTATGCACATAGTGTATTTGTGTTTATTAGAGAGATGCATTACAAATAAAAAATCTAGATCAAATCTCATTCACATTAATAACAATAATCAAATTTCAGAGAAAGATGATTTAATCTTATAAAAATGCACCAAAAGCAGTGTTCAATGACAAACAAAATATCGATGACTATGAGTGCTTATGTGTATGTATACATGTACAACACGGAGCCACCACAATCTGTTTCAACTTTATTTAATAACATGAGTTGTTGTCATTTGTCATGCAAATTACATAACCTAAGTATGTCCAGAGAAACCAAGAATACAATCACAGGCTGAACCCTAGTGCTTGAAAAAGGGAATGAAAATCACAATTATAAAGCAGACATCTCATGGTAAGATCCATGATTCAGGACAGAGTGAAAACATGATTGTTTAGGCATAATAGGCATTAAAAAGCTAAGCGAACATTTCTTTGATTATAATTAGGCTGGGTGCTATTAAGAAGTAAAGATTATTTAAGAGCATATGGCAGAAGAACTTGACCTAGCCCACTGGATAATATTTTCCTTGAGAAAATGATCATTATTGCTATAGGCAGAGTTGTGAACCTCTAAAATTCACATGTTGAAGCCCTTACCTCCATTACTTCAGAATGTGTCTCTATTTGGAGACAGAGCATTTAAAGAAGTCATGAAGGGGCGGCGCCTGTGGCTTAGTGGTAGGGCGCCAGCCCCATATACCGAGGGTGGCGGACTCCAACCCGACCCTGGCCAAACTGAACCCCTCCTCCACAAAAAAATAGCCGGGTGCTGTGGTGGGCTCCTATAGTCCCAGCAACTCGGGAGGCTGAGGCAAGAGAATTGCCTAAGCCCAGGAGTTGGAGGTTGCTGTGAGCTGTGACTTCACGGCACTCCACTGAGGGTGATAAAGTGAGATGCTGTCTGTAAAAAAATTAAAAAATATAAAAATTAAAAAAAAAAGAAGTGATTAAGTTTAAATGATGCCAGATATTAGGGTGGACCACAATCCAATGTGACTGGTGTCCTATAAGAAGAGAAAATTTGTACCCAGAAAGACACATCAGGAATATGCCCACACAGAAGACAGTTCACGCGAGGTCACACTGGGCAGGAAGGCACCTGCGAGCCCAGCACAGAGGGCTCAGAAGAAGCCTAAACTGCTGACAGGTCCATCTCGGACCCCCAACCCTTAGAACTGTGAGAAATAAATTATTTTGCTAACTACCCAGTAGCTATTTTTGGAAGTTCTAGCAAACTAATACCCTAATATTATTTAAAAAATAAATATTTTTAACTTCTATATCAGTTAATTCATGGTCATGGAAGTTGCATACAAGGTGCGTACTCCAAACTGATTCAGCAACTCTGAATCCCAGCTGTAAACACAGAGCAAAAGAGAACACGCAGTTTACATTCCTAGAGTGTATTAAGTGGGCATAGTAATTCCACATACTTATTAATAAAACAATGGTGGGTGCTGCACCATGGTATAAAGTACTTGATAAATCTGGGTTTTTTAAAGGAAGAGATTCCTCCAAGAGTTCCTATTAAGGAACACAAATTTTAAGAGGGAAGGAGATTAAAAACTAAGTTTCCAATGTTAGAGTCTAACATTCTTTAAAATCATCAGCAGCAGTGGTCTCTTAATCTCAGTTTTGACAGTGTTCCCTTTAATTTGTAAACATTCAGAATGGTAATACTGGGCAGACATCACAAAGTCAATCCTGATTAACTTTCACCAAAGTATTCAACGCTAGAGCCATGAATGTTGCAATCAATGTTGTTTGGTGAATGTTGCATAAAATTAAAGTACGGCATTAAATATTAGTCAGGATCTTACAAAATGTGACTTATTTTCATGTATATGTGATATGTCTGAGATCAAATTGTTGAGGCTGAAAGTTGCTTCTTAAAATATAGAGCCGATCAAGGAAACCATGGGAGAGACTGTGGATATCAAAAAAAAAAAAAAAAAAAAAAAAAACGGAGGTGAAGAATTTCAAGATACAGATATGGGAGTATTCCAAGAGCTACTAGAAACTACACTAGAGGAATTCACAGAAGATAACTTGATGAAGGTGACTGCTTCTGAACCAAAGCCAAGGAGGAAGAACATAGCAGAAATAGAGCCAGAAAACAGCCATGAGACAATCAGGCCGGAGGATTCTGCTTATCCGGGACTGCTTTAAACTGCTTTTACAACATGGACCCTTCTATAACATAGTTGCGGAAACTAAAGCAAATGGTGGGCAACGGATGAATCCGTGTAGAAACATTTTTAGAGAAATGATAAAGAAAAAAAAACTCAGAAATTATGATGTATTTCTGTACAGTTACACAGAGCATGTCTGCCTCTCCCTTCCCCCCTTCCACCTCCTTCACCTCTTCATCCTCTCCCTGATAAGCAAAATAACCTCTTCCTCATCCTCCTTCTCTTCTTCAGCCTATTCAATGCGGAAATGATGAAGATGAGGAACTCTATGATCATCCACCTTCACTTACTGGATAGGAAATATATTTCTCTTCCTCATGAACTCCTTAATAATATTTTTCTGTGTACTTTAATGTAAGAAAAATACAGGATATATGTGTGTGCATAGATATGTGTTAAATAACTCTTTATGTTACAATAAGGCTTCCAGTCAACAATACTCTATTAGTAGTTAAAGTTTGTAGCCATCAATGTTATACGTGGATTTTTGGCTGGGCAGGGATTTGGCAACCCAGTCCCTACATTGGTCAAGAGTCAAGTGTGTTAGAATATCAGAATATGGGCAACTCTATTTCCCCATTTTTCTTTCACTTTTTCTTTACTCATCAGTCTACTTTTAAGACAACATCTATTTCATTTTGAGATTAAAATGTTTCCAATGGAAATATATCGCAGTTTTAGGAGTCAGCTAGGCTCACTGTTCATCAATGAGGATAAATGCTTCAATTTATAAAATGATTTTCAGTGAGGAACTGTGATACCTATGTAAAAATATTCTTGTTTTCACATTTTGCTATCCAAATCCAATCTTTCTTTTCATAAATTGTGGGAGAAAACTATCTATCTGCAAAATGTTATATATAAGTTTACATATGTGTGTGCATATGTATAAACACACATACATGTATACATGTATGAACATCAAACCCGAAGGGGCAGAGGCTGCCTGTAAGTTTGTAGGCAGAAGACAATAGTCAGCGCCTAGTTGAAATATGGGTTGCATAAATTTCACATGTAAAAAAAAGTTTTACAGTTAAGACTCCCAAGAACTTAGCCCTAGTAACTTCCAGTAACTTCCAAGAACTTACTGTTTCTCCTATCCCTCTTAGTAAACTGAAAATTTCCAAATAATAGTCACTGAACTGCAACCCTACTCTTGCTGACCCTAACACTTAATTTGCAATGAATTCTCCATCTTTTGAGAATTTGCTTAGTACCCAATTAAACTTCAATTTACCTGTGCCATTCTGCCTTACAAAAGGTTGAAATTATTTGTTTTTCTCAGAATACTCATTCTAAAACTGCTTTCACGTTCTTTACAACATTTTAATCAAGACTCAAGGTAAGGAAATTTCTTTAATTTCTGTTTTTCTGTTATCATACTATAATCAAAGGAAAGTATCCAGGGCCATATACCCACACAATGCACCTGTTGTGTGAAAGACACAACTACAACTCATACCTTTACCATATAAAAGCAAATTATGTAACCCGATCCTCTGTACCCTTATTTTAATCTGAAATTAAAATATATATATATATCGAAGGGTGAAGGAAATGGGAGATCCTCCAGAAATAAGAAAAAAAACTTTTAGCTCAAACACTCTCACAACTTATACTTACTTATATTAAAAAGCCAAAACAATTAAGTAATATATATTTTTGGGGGGCTGGGGCTGTGGTTGAACTCGCCACCTCTGGCATATGGGGCTGGCACCCTACTCCTTTGAGCCACAGGCACCGCTAAATAATATTACATATGAAAACTAGGTAACCCTGAATGGATAAAAGCATTCACACTTCAACCTTCGAGTATTTTAATCATTTAAGCAGATTCACTGGAATACTTTTTTAAAAGGAGACTTCATGTGGAATAAAGAGTAAGACAAAAAAAATAAATAAATAAACATTCCAGGAAAAAAATTATGTCAAACAAGACACAACCCTACATGTGCAAGTGACAAGCAGGGTAGCACAAGTTCAAAGGTAGACAGCATTCAAGATTCAAATAAAGAAACCTTCCTGGTGCTCAGCTGTATCACCCACGTGGTAGGTGAAACCGTGCGTGAGTGAACACAGAAACGAAGTCCTCTGTAAGACAAGAAGTCTTGGTTACTCTATCCACTCTTAGTTATTCTGGAACAGCTAAGAAGGTGGGGTAAGAGAACAAAAAGAAAAAAATATGAAATTTATCAAGCTGTTTATGTCTTGGAGTATTAAGAAAGTGCCAGTGCCAATAAAATGAACGTTGTGAACCACTGGTGCTTGAATTAAACATTTCAAAACTTTTTTGGTTTTTACCTTTACGAACCACTGAAGTATACCCTATCTGCTTAGCATGTTGCCTCAAAGCGATTTCAAGTTTCATTACTTCTTTCAACCTCATTAGGCATAGGTGGGAGAAGAAACAGTAAATATTGTAAACAAGTTCTATCTCTCTATGCTTTATAATCCCATCATACCACAAACATGCACTAAAGTTTTCTAATTGCATTTTTAGACCGTATCTCCAAGAACCATCTGGATCTTTGGTTCAGGGCCAAGGATTCCCCTTACATAAGATGTTAGTGTTAGTGACAGGAAGAGGCAAAAGATAACTACAGTGTCCTTTCATCACAGACGTGAATGCCACACAAACTTATGGGTAAGTTTAATAGCATGGTTGAGGTCTATTGGAATCCTTACATAATTGGTTTGAACAGGATATTGAAAAGTAAATAATTAAATGATAATGTGTTTAGGGAACGTCCTCATGCTTCACAGCCAAGAGATGATCTTGAGAAAATACAGGAACCTTTTTTTCAGTTTAACCTCCAACTATAAGGAGTCTCTTGGTTGCCAAATGTCTTGGACAATGTCTATGTCATTGTCACAGTTGACAGAGGACAAACTGTTGGTAGAAAAATACTGATGTCACAAAAAGAAGACAGTCTGGGGTTTATTTAGCATATCTATATAAATGCACATTTCTCAGTGCTGTACTGTTTTCAATAATGCTTGATATCCTGCACTAAAGAACCTCTTAAGTTACTGTTGAATTTAGGTAAATAGCCCAAGTGATTTCTACCGATTTGAGTCAGCATGGTGCTGTCTGGTGTGAGAAAAACTGTGGAATTGGCATGGCTGTAGAGTTCTGCCTGATTAAAGGGCTATTACTGTCTCAATACACTATTCATTATACCTAGAAATACATTTTTTCCCTTCAGTGATGGCTCAGCAAGTTCATTGTAATAGATGTTATATCACTAGTTTAATAATAATTTTACCCTTATATATAGTGCCTATAATTGTAATGTCTTCTTAAAACATATTATTCAATTTTCTGCAGCTTAATTAGGAAAGTACATCTAGAAGTTAATACTATATAATTCTTTATTTAAACCATAGAATTTGATAGTGTGTGAAATGCAGCTGACAGTTTTAAGTTAAATTAATCATAAAAATTATAGCTGACATTTATTTTTATGTGCACATTGTGTACTCAGATGTTTTGCATTAATTATCTTTTTAAATTATCACGTCAGCCCTCTCAGGAAGGTATTCCTAGTTTCCTTATTTTTTTTTTATTTAGGTACGAAAACTGAGGATTTGACAACTTAAATTATTTGGGAAGGTGGCCTTGGTCGGAAGTATTAGGGCTGGATCTGAACCTCTTCAGATAGACTCCACAGCCCATCAACATAACTTAAAGGGAAAATGTCTTTCTGATACTTGCTATTTCATTAGTAAGCTCTAATTATTACCAGCAACTTAGGGCATAATATGAACTTTTTTTGTCTGATGTAACCATAGACAGTTTATACTGAGAACTAGCAATTTCAATATGGTAACCCAAGTTAGTTCTCACAAGAGGCATGTAAGATAGATACCCTGTGCTTGTTTCTCTATTGTACAAATAAGAAAACAAAGATATTGATGGGAAAATACACAAATAAAACTAAGCCAAGGTAACCTAAATCTAGTAGCGGAAATGGAATTCAAACTCAGGTAGTCTGGTTCATGTCCCTGTGTTTACCACTCCACTGAAATGCCTCAAAGAAAAAAAGGTACAAAAAATGAAAAGGGACAAATCTCTATCTTAAAATATTTACAAAAGACAAGTAAACTATTGATGACAGAGGGTTTAGGAGGAAGAGGGTTCCGTCAAAGACACTGTCAAGGTTTAGGGGGAATTATTTAACAGACACTGTATTTTCTAATGTTTAAAATATTTAAAAATATTAATTAAAATTTATTGAGAAATATAAAAGGCAAAAAAATAAAACTTTAAAAGAAGTTTTTAAAAATTATCCAAGGTTCCAGTGCTAATATTTAGAGGTGACAGAATTCAAATCTAAATGTGTGCATGCACAGGCACCCATGTGTGCATATAATGCCATATATATACATTAACCAAGAAATAAAGCTAGTTTAATAGGTTACTCCAGGACAAATCCTAATAATAACAAAGAAAATCTGGAGATTAAGTCTGGGTCCCGCTAGAAGTTACGCAATCACATCTGAACCTTCTGCATTAAGCCGAACTCTGTAATTGTCTCACACTGCCAGTTCCTCCTGGTTTCCAGCAGAAGAAAACATGAATCTTCTCTAAACAAAATGATCCCTTGTTAGACTGCTGGCATTCCCTTATATTAACTTCTAATGAATATGCGCTCACAGACAACCTGAACGAATACAAGGATGTAAGCAGACATGCATTATAATAACCAGATTAATTCCCACAAGAAATTCTGTACAACCACATGGATGTCAAATATTGTTCTTATCTACACCAGAACATAAAATAATTGTGTATAGGAGATTAAAGACTTAAAGTATAGAAAACACTATAACAAAAGAAATTTAAAGAATGACTATATGTAAAATAATCAAATAAAATTTCAGAAATGAAAAGCAACATAAAAACGTTCAGGATAGGTAAACAGTAAGGGCGAATTAGTGAATTGTAAGATCAATCAATGACAGAACAAAGAAACAAATCAATGCAACTTAGTGAAGAGTGGACGAGAGGCATGGAAACGAGAATGAAATAATCTAAAATTGTCGACATGGAATCCCAAAGACAGAAAATAAAGGTCAGGCTCTGTTTGAAGAGGTACCCATTTAGAAATTTCCATAACTAATGAACACCTAAAAAAATAGTGATATCAAAGCATTATGTATGTGAACTAAGATAAATAGAAATGACGATCGCTTAGGCACATAATAATGGTCCTACAAAATACCGAAGACAAAGAGGAGACTGTACCAGTAAGTATGAGCGGAAGGCAGTGACAATTAGTCTAGAACCAGATTATTAGTCTAAATAATCTACAATAGAAGCTGGAAGACATTGAAATAATACATTCTAAGTGCTGAGAAAAAATAACTGTAGAGCCAGAATTGTACGTATAGTAAAATTATCTTTTAAAAATGGCCATAAGAAGCATTTTTAAATTAAAAGAAAAACTGTGAACATTACTACAATGTTCATTTAATTATGAAAGATTCGGCTATAATTTGGACTTCAGAGTTCATCTTACCAACACAAATAATGTAACCTAATTGTATGTGCACCTATATTAACCCAAAATTAAAAAAAAAATGCTTAAATATATTCCAGGAAGAGTTCTGTCCTTCATCCAAGAATAAATCAAAGAGAATTCAAAAACTGGGAGAAGTTATTTGTAACTGATTAACAAAATAATAACTGTAAAATACATTCAGAAATACTAACAAAATCAGGTAAGAAGATAGCCAACCCAAGAAAAAAAATGCTAAATATCAAATAGATATTTCAAGATACTATATAATTATTTCCAATATATATCTCAAGATATATATAAATGTACAAATAACATGAAAATATGTTCAATCCAATGTCTAATTAAGAAAGTAAAAACTAAGATCTAATAGTATATAATTTTCCACACACAAAATTAACAAAAATTTAGATTTATTAAAAAATAACATTAACAAAGAGGTGGGTTAGTGGGAATGCTTACATACTAATAAAGAGTGTGAATAATTAGAAACAGTTTTGTAAAGCACACTTACATGTTTTTTTTTATTTACTTGCTTTTTATTTATTTATTTATTTTGGAGTTTTGGCCAGCACTGAGTTTGAACCCATCACCTCCGGCATATGGGGCCAGCACCCTTTTCCTTTTAGCCACAGGCACCGCTATGAATATTTTATTTTAAACATGAGCACATGCTCACTCTACAACTCCACCATTTCATTTCTTTGCTCTCTTCAGAATTAAGCTCCTTGAAGAAAGTTGGCTATATCGCCTCTTACCTCCTTTCCTTCCAATCTCTATTAGAACCACTTCAGTTGAATTTTTGCCTTTACTACTTTTTGTACATCTTTGGCTAAGGTCAACCAAAAGTCACTAACTTCCTCATTGCTGAATCGAATGTTTGCCTCTCAACTCTCCTTTTGTTAGACCTATGAACAGGTTTACTTTCCCTTCTAAATTGATGGTCACTTCTTTTCAGCCTTCTTTGCTGCTCCTTCCTTTCTCCCCAGATGTCTAATAATAGAACACCCCAGGGAAGGGCCCTTGTCCCTCCCTCTTCTGGTCTGGGTTTATTCTTGCTGACCTTCTCCAAGCTTATGATCAGAAGTTCCATCTACATGTCCACAACCACTGCAGGCCTGGGTTATTCCTTGGAAATATTCAATCTACCTAAACTCTTGCATTGCCTTCAAAGCTTGTTCCTGCAACCTTCCCCATATCTGTTCCAGTTACACAGGCTGAGAGGGATGAGGTTATCCTTCACTCTCTCAATCTGTGGGAATATTCTGGCGACACTCTTTGTACAAGTGTCTAGAATCCACCCACCAGTTACCACCTTTTCTGCTATCACCATGGGCTTGCACCACCCACTCTTACTAGGATAGTAGTCATGCTTCTCAATTATTTTCTGTACTTCAGATTTTGTTCCCTTCCTCTGCTCTACTATCTAGAGTAGCAGAAGGGCTTTTCTAGAATGTAAGGTTTATGCAACTCTCTGATCAATACCCTGTTTGGCTCCCCATTTCATGCAGAGAAAAACCCCAAATGCTTAGAGTTAATTATAAAACCTAAGATGACCCAACCATTTAAGGTTCTCTTCCCATCATCTCACTCTGTTTACACACACTAGGCATCTGCTGCCTTCAGGATTTTCACTGCCTGTTCCTTTCGCCTGAAATTCGCTCCTTCAGATCTCTGCATGGATAACTCATCTCCTCCAAGTTGTGCTAAAATGTCACCTTCTCTGTGAAGCCTATGCTAGCCGCCTCATTTAAAATTCCCTAAATGTGTAGGGAATATTCTCCCGATACCCCCTGCCACTGCTCTACTTGTTACTGTTTTATTTTCTAAAATTCCATAGCATTCCTAATCTTGTACCACATGATTTATACCTCTTTAATGTTTGTTTTGGGTAGACTGACTCTGTGAGCTAGAATATATAATTCATAAAGCCTTAGGTTTATCCAAAGAGCATAGAAAAGTGTTGAGACAGTAAGGGCTCAACAAATACATTTTGAATAAATAAATGGACTACAGTATTTGGTATTTTTCCCAGAAAAATTATTATTCAGACATAGTAGTGATAATAGCGAAGGTGTCTGTAAAAGCAAGGCCCCAGAAATCACCCACATATGCACTGACTTTCAGGAAAAGTGCTGCCCAGAGATGCCAGCTCTTCTATAGGATTCCATCTTCTGTCACGTGTTGCTATTCGCTGCAATGACATTTCTGCTCTTTATTTTAAAGATTTTCATTTATAATCTTTAAATTAGCGGTCTGATTGAAATCTATTTAATTAAGCTTTGGGTTCATCCAGTATGAAAGATGAATTCCTCCCCCATTCCCTCACCAAGTTTGTTCAACCATAGTCTATTTTAAGCCTACAAATGCATGAAAATCTCTAGTCTCTGAAGGGGAAGTAATGATTAATGTAAACATAATCAAGGAACAGATTTCTTTTCTTTTTTTTTTCCAATTAAAGCTCTTGAGTGATGTCTTATAATAGTGCCAGCAACCTAAAATTGACCTTTACTTTCATATTTATACATTTCCTATCTTCACTGCATCTTGCCTTTTTTGCAAAGGGGAGGGATTCCCGGTGCTTGAGTATAATATTATTCATGCTATGACTTTTCTTCCAAATTATAAATCTCTAAGTGCTTTCAGTGGTGATAGCACACATCTAGGGACTGAAAAAAGATCTGACGTTAATATATTATATGTAATACATAAAAACATTTAAAGATATTTAAAGGTTTAAAGAAATAAAAGAATTTGTATGGTATTTTCTTCATATGTTTGTTTACCTTACATATACAAAGGGTTTTTTTTTCATTCCAACAGATTTTAATTTGACCATTTTCATTCACCCACCATGATCAAGAGTAATCAAATTCCTACTTCATTCAGAAGCAGGTGTACTGCTAGTAAGAATGTTCTAAATATTGTCATTCACTCGAGGTTTACTGCAGGAGTTGATGACTGACTCTTGATTTTACAGCCATTTGAGGCCTGGTGCAATGGCTCACGCCTGTAATCCTTGCATTCTGGGAGGCCAAGGCAAGTTGGATCACTTGAACTTCCATATGTAAGGTAAACAAACATATGAAGAAAATATTGTACAAATTCTTTCATTTTTCAAAGTAGATATCATAATAAAAATGTTGGTCAGTAAATTATTCTAGAGTAAAGTTATCAAAACTAAGGGACATTATATTGCCTCTGGAATTCAGGTGAACTAAATCTTCCATAACTGGCTTACACAGGTAAGGCAGAAACTCCACATATACTTATATTATATATTAAAAAAAAGTTTTAAGAAGAGAAAAAAGGGCAGCGCCTGTGGCTCGAAGGAGTGGGGTGCTGGCCCCATATGCCAGAGGTTGTGGGTTCAAACCCAGCACCCGCCCCCCCAAAAAAAGAGAGAGAGAGAGAGAGAGAGAGAGAGAGAGAAAGACCAACATGAATTCCAGATACAGGAATAAATTTCAAGACAGGAAAGAGATTAATGTGGCATACAGAGGGTTGTTTTCTTTTTAATTTCCTTAGATTCTGCCAGCACTAACCTCATTTCTATAAACACTTTTACATATGTTTAATTATCCTAGAATTTGTATTTGTGCATTGCTAGCTGTGACATGTAAGATGTTACACTTAAACCATGCATTTCAAACCTGTCATTTTTAAAACAAGAAATGCTTCCATGCTTAGGTATTGAAATGTCAATCTACAATTTGTAGCTTTTAGAAATAGGCTTTTTAAAGAAACTAAAATACATCAACAATATTCAAAAATCTTTGTTAACGATTGTTTCTTGTTTTTCATTTTACTTTGTGGATTTGGCAGCATTATTAAAAAGAATTCACCAAGAGGATATAACAAATATGAAAAAACTAATTTGAAAATCTCAGATACACACCCACTGAAAATAACAGAACACCATGAACACCTCTTTATGACATTATTCCCTTAACTTAGCAAAGTAATCAAGGAAGAATCAAGATCAATTCTTCTAGAATTATCTTTAAATGTAGTCTACTTTTAAAGATAGCACTCAAAGCAGAACTTTTTATTTTTTGGTTAGGATACTGATTTACAACTAAAAAGTTATGAACTTCTTCTATTTTTTTCCTCCTCAATTCCCTAAAATAGTACCTTAGGAAAAAAATCGTAGTCCCCATGAGAGAATATAAAATTCAATATACATTTATTTCTGAAATTACATGTTAGAGTGACTAAGAATTAAGGAAGCTACTATGAAATGTGTTATTTCTGCTACTGAGATATTTGAGGAATTCCAAGACAGTTTAATATTGTGGTTGTATCTTAGTGACAGATGATAATTGATGCTGCTATTCCATTTTTAGAAATGGCTTCTTCTGGTTTGTCTACAATTTAAAGACAATCCCCACTTATATTTTAAATACAATATCTGTTATGTGTGGATTTTGGCTGGATGTTCATGGGTAGTACTGGGAGGCTTTTATTTTTTGGTGAATGATGTCAGTTGTAAAAAATAAAATAGAATAAAGGGGCACAATGAAAACTGCCTTCAGCCTGAAATGAAAGTTGGAATTACAAAATGGACTTTTGGACACTGACCTTTCCACTGCTTAAAAAGACTGATGATATCGTGTTTAATGGTGCTACTGCAGTACTCAATACAACATAATTCACTCTCATAGCAAAGCAAATGATTTTTAAACTATCTTAAAAATAGATGACATAGTTCAGACCACCAGAGCAAGATCTTTATTGCCACTCTTGAAGACAGAAATATACTTCTTCAAGGAAAAATCCTTCCATATAGATCCTATTTGGCACCTAGATTGCTACTTTCTGCCACACTTAGATCAATAGTAATTTCAAGAGGAGTATAGACATAATCTGTAGTGGCACAATAGTGCAACAACTCTTATTTTTGTTGTACCACAGAATGATCAAGAAATCCTATGGTAATGACTTTGTTCTGATAGTTCAAAATATTTCACATTTTCTATCATTTTGTATTTTCTAATGATAAATATGATATTAATATCAATTCCAAGATTTAAATGTTAACCTCAGAATTTTATATAATATTCATTAATATTAGTGTATTCAGAATAAAAGTATATACCATGAATTCCACACCTCTGAATAGATGAAATACTATGCATAGTAAATAAAAGATATTAACTTTTAAAAACGGAAAAGATAGCCATCTACACAAAAAATTTAAAAATTACTCCCATGACGTTTTTCATAAAAGGATGTTTCAAATAGCCCCAGTCTTTTTAAAAATAATCATACATGTACATGTATTTTAAAATGTTTAACTAAATTGAAATTTTATGTCAAATAGGAAATACACTTTAAAAACATTTTGAGACTATATATTTGCATGATGTTGACCTGACTATGACAAAATAAACACTTTTGAAACATACTGTCATCCAAACTTTATAGAATTAAAATTGGTTTCTCTACAGGTGACATCAATGCACAAATTTGGTATTACCATTAAAAAAAACACATCAAATAAAATTATTCCCAAGGGTAAAAGTTCAGGTAGTTTTTTGCTAATATCAAGAAACATATAAAAGGTAAAAAAGTGATTAGTGGCAAGCAACATGACTTTTTCCCTTATTAACAAATCTTCTTAAAATAGGAGAAAGCAAAGTTAAAGTTGAACGTATGTTTATCTAATGACATGGAATTATGCAAAAAGATATCTGAAAGAAGGACAATATATCTAAATGAAAACAATGTAATTGTCATTCTTAATCTTTGAATTGATTCACCACAAAAATTCATATACTTATTAATTGGCTTGTAACTTGATAGGTCATTATATTCCGATCTTTAAATGAATGTATCCAGTGAGGAAACAATACAATATTCACTTTTCATTCATTTGTTAGCATTGTGGAATGCTTTGACACACCTCTGCTTACAAACCTGTAAGACTGGATCTTTAAGATTTGATCATATAATACTGTCACTTTTGTAGGTCAGAATAATGCCTTCTAGGTCAATCCCCATTCTATACAAGAAGCATTTAAAACCCAACAATATAGTTATTCTGAATTGTGTTTTCACAGCCCTTTCTTTGGAACTTTTCAAAAGCTCAGTTAAATGATCAGAATTAACTATGAATATATTGTAATTTTGTCACCGATCTATTTATTTATATTTATCAAATTATTAATAAATGATAGCAATAAGTTGTAGTAACTCAATTCAATGTCTCATCCATAAAATGAAAATACAATAATAGTAATGAAAAGAAATGCTCATATAAACTTCAGTTTTCAAAATACTTTGGAAAAAATTACTTCCTTTTATCTCTGTGACAATCTTAGACCGCAGGTATCATTTTAGATGCTGTTAAGATCCCTTATGAAATTTCTTTATGTGGCTTCACATCTATCACCCGTTTTAATACTAATCTGTCCTCTATTGGGATATGAAGATGTGCATCGACTCTTAAGCACTTCCCCATCTTTGGGAAATTTCACTTTGAACCCTTCCTAGGCCATCAAATTTCTCATTTTCCCCCTTTTCCAAATCATCATATATCATGCATACTGTTCTCTCTAGTTTGCAACCATGTCTTTTCCTTACTGGTAATACAGTTTCAAATCTATCTCAAGATCATGGTATATAATCAAACATCTTTTAAAATCAAGTGATGTTCTTCAAATTATTACTGAACAGTAAGTAGTGTTCGATTAGAATTTTTGAGTGTTTTCCTAATGTTAGCATATATGAACTAGAGACTTTGAGAAGCCTATTTTCAATTTTACGATGTCAATTTTATAGTTGGACCAAGTGAAATAGATATAAAAACAGAGAAAAACAATGGGTAGATGAGTGCTTTCCATCATCTTGATTTTTTAAAATTATTATTTAAAGCAAATCTTTTCTTAGGTAAAATAATGATGATGATGACAAGAATATGAAGATCATAAGAAAATAAGCATTAGCAAAAGTATTATATCAAAAAAGGTATTTTTACAAAACTTAAGGAGAGTTCTTAAAGGTATAAATAAACCTCAAATTCC
Source organism: Perodicticus potto (assembly GCA_963574655.1). NCBI lineage: Eukaryota > Metazoa > Chordata > Mammalia > Primates > Lorisidae > Perodicticus > Perodicticus potto. The sequence goes on from CAUYRH010070416.1 coordinate 22,672, forward strand.
TAAGGAAACTTTATTAAGCAAAATTCAGTTTCATACAAATAATCCGATTACTGTGAGCCTTTTGAGGACAACAATCATGTCTGAATATGATGCGTTTGTGAACTGTTGGTATTGGAAAGTATAACTTCTCTGTTTTGATGCACTCTTCATTATTTTAATAAGCAAACACTCAGGAAGACTCCAATAAAATCCAGATCCTTATAAAACATTGAGGATACCAAAATTACAAATAGGCAAATCCCTACCTTTATGAAGAATTATAAACAGACAATTACCACGTGGTGTACCACATGTTTTCCACTTTAGAAAATCATACTTCATAGAAATAACTTCTGATATATATTTTAAATTTTTATTAAGATAAATGTGCTATAAATTGTACACATCTTAAGAGTGCAGCTCATTTAATTTTTCATATGCTCCTATAAAATATGTACAATTATAATATGTAAAAAATAGGTTAAAGGCCCTGAGATCAATGTACAGAATACACCTAATCCCTCAAAGGCCCCTTTGCAATATATTACTGATAACAGAATTGAAAAATTAATTGCTGTTGTAAATAGCATTATGCACATAAATAATAGGCTCATGTATGCCATAAATGATGAGCATAAAAGGCAATTTTTCATTTAAAAATCATAATACCTAAATAACTCTAATCCTCTATTATTTCACATATAATATTGTGAAATTTTTAACTTTTAGTGTTTGAAGAGTTCAAACTCTTTGACATTGAAAATAATTAAATTTAAAAAGCATGGGGAAAACACCTGTATGAACTTACTCTAGTTATTGATTCCCAACAGGTAAGTTTTTGATAACTTCAATTCATCATTTGTAGTCATGTATTACATAATGTAAACATTACCGGATTTTTTTAATGGCCAAGGTCAAAGATTTTTATACTTCTTTTTTAAGCAAAAGTAAACCATGACAAAACAAAACACCTTCAAAAGAAAGTATACTAATCATTTGTGAATGCTCTAGGTAAAGAATAATGTTTAATGAAGTATTCGGATGGATGGACACACCATAATATAAGCTCTCAGAAGGCATAAAAGAAGTTTTAATCCTTTTAGCTTTCTATTATCATGAAGGAAAAACCTAAGTTTAGGTGGAAAAATGCACACAGAATATTCACCACCTTGAATAGAAGGCTTACCAGGCATGGAACAGATAGAAACGTTGAGTAACACTTACTGAAAGAAGCCTCTACTCATCCTTTCTTCATAAAGGACTGAAACCTTAACAGCTCAGTTCAACAAAAAGGCTCTTCAGCAGAAACTTTAAAAGACTTAACTCTTGCATTCTTCATAGAGCCAAAAGTCACCCCATGAAAATGCAGACCTAGTCACAACTTCTAAACATTACACAAGATACGTGTGAGAGAACAAAATGGAAAGAAACTGAAGATTTCTTTAGCTGGCTTTAAATTGTTACATGTGATAAGCTGACATAGTACATTTTATAACAGTATTTAATGATATTGAATGAATTACTAAAATAAATTCTTATTTGAAACATCTTAAATTAAGTTCTAAAAAAAGATACAAAGAACATAAGAATTAATGTTAACTCCAGAAAAAAATATGACCAATAGGACAGGTCATACCTTGACGACTTTTACCGATGCCTCCTCTACTATTTCCAAAGTGTGTGCTTGATTGCGCATACAGACACGGAAAACAAATGTACGCATTGTATGTTGTAATTTGATTATGACGATGCTGCCATGTGTCATCCTCAGTATTTAGACTGACTTTTTCATTAATAAAGTGGACATTTGTTCATATATTTCCATTAATTGTTTTGAGGCAAATGCCGAAAGCTTTCAGTATCATGTGCTAGAGGTAAGCATATAATATATGCAATCACAGATTAAAGTATCTAGACTTTATGAACATATTCCCTTAACCAAAGTGAAAATAGCTCAGAAGAAAGAAAATCAATAGCATAGATTGCTAAGACTGCCAGCTAACTACCCAATGTGTGTTTTCTGCTTGCTAACAATGCTTTATATTTTTTTCCAGATGACACTCTCCACTGAAGATGGCATCTCCCGGCCACCCTTCCTACTAAGAGTAGTTAATGAAGTGGAAGTCGATGTTATTAGTGGTGTTTATTGCCCATCTCGTTGTGAGAGGAAAGACATCACACACTTGCCATTTTTGCCCTTCTCTTATTCCTTATTTCCTGTTTAACACGACCACGTCATAGTTGGAGAGCTGGGAGATCTTTGATCTTGAGAACAGAAGCCATATCGAAGGCTGTCAAAGCACAGTGTAAGAAACCTGCCTCCTGATACTTCTGTGAATTTAGGAATGCTTGCTTTTAGCTTTTTTTTTTATTGTAAGAGAATAAACTCTCCAATGTTTAAGCTCTTTAATTAAATCACTAACATTTACATGTTTCCTAGTTTTGATCAAGTAGTTAGGAAATCTAAGATTTGGCAACTTCATTCAAAACATTACTTAAATATAAAGGTCTTAGGAAAATAAAAGATCAGAAAGGTAATGTTATTTCTGTCAGAAATTTGGTTTCCATCATTTGATAGAAGTATCCAAATGGAACCTATTGTCAACATTGACTTTTTTCCAGAAAGGATACTGATTAAAACATACACACACACACACACTCATATGTTTGTTTATTATTTTAAAATTATTATAAGAAGCAGAATATTATTCACTAATCCGATATAACTATTGCTCTAGTTCTACTCAACCCTTTATAACAAAGGCATATTTAGTATAAGTGAATATTTTAACTTAGCATAAGTGAATACTATAATTTTTATGTTAACTTTCATTTTACGCATGTAATAAAATGAAAAGTTGCAGTGAATGAACTCCAATAACTTTAGAAGTAATCATAGGAGACAAGAGTGAGTGTTCTATTTCTGAGTTTCACACTTAGGAGCTGGGTAAAGGCTCAACTTACATAAAACCTCTGATTATTAAGCTTCCTTACAAATTAAAGGCTTTGAATATATCACCCTTAAGACATGAACCAGCATTAAATTTCTGTGGTACTCTGATGACGACTTCACATAAAAACCCTAATAAGCCCTTGACAGGAAGTGGCCTCCAAAACTCTGTGACGGTAAATCTTTCATTTTGTCAGTCTGAAACTCTGTGTGTTCAATTTTTATATCTGTCAACTAAAATTATATATAGCTCTAATGTCGCAGAATTTTATAAAGTTATAATTTAAAATAATTGCCAAATTTTAAGATGCTACCACTTGCAATGTATACATTTATTTATAAAAGTAATTTATTACATATATCAAGCATACACACCATTTAGGATACTAAGATTGCATAAAATTCTACTTTCTTAAACTTGCCAGTTTATCAAATTACCTGAGACCCTGTCGAACATATGTATTTCAAGATTCCCTGAACCTACTCTATCAGAATGCACAAGACAGAAATTAGATATCTCGATTTTTAACAATGAGACAAATTAATAATTGAGATCAAGAGTGTTAGGAATACCCTTTCCTAAAACATACAAATTGATTCGAAGGTGTGAGAGACAATAAGGTTTAAAAATTCATGAAAAAGTAGTGCCAAAAAGGTCGCAGAGCAATAGAAAAAACTGAAAGGCAGATAATTAATATTTAAAATTCATTGTTTAAAGTGCAATAGTATAGTTTAAAAAGTACACAGATAAAAGAAAAATTCAATGGGAGTGAAGCCGGTGAGAGGGGGTGGAAGGGCTGGGTGAAATCACACCGAACAGGCACCGTGAACCTATTTGGGTGGTGGGCGCCCTCACAGCCCCGAGTCGAGCAGCACGAAAGCAATCCAGGTCTCCCAACAGCTGTTCCCCTGTGATATTCCAACATAAAAAAAAAGGCACATAAGATATAAGTGAAAAGTATTTCACTTTAAGGTGATAAATATGTTTTTGCGGAGATTGGAGAATGAGCTGAATGTTCTTTTTCACAACTGGGACGAGCACGTGGAGAAGAGGGCGAGGCTCTTCAGAAGAAATAACCTGCATGATGCCCGCCGCGTCCAGGCTTCTCCCCACCGTGTGCCCGCAGCACTCAGACAGTCGTCTCTAAATACCTGCATGGCAAGTATAATGTAAGGCCCCATATTAGTTTTCCGGGATTGCAGTAACAGGATACGACCCGCTGGGCATCTTAAATAATAATTTATTTTCCTACATTTGCGAAGGGTGGTAAGACCTGCCAAGATCCAGTTGTTGGCAGGCTCGGTTCCCCCTGAGGCCTCTCTCCTTGGCTTGCGTGCAGACACCGCCTTTCACTATGTCCTACGCGGCCTTCTCTCTGCACGTAAGCAGCTCTGGGCACCTTTTCTTCTAAGGACACTGATTACAATGGATTAGGGTTCCACCTTTATGACCTCACTTGATAATACCTATTTACTTCTTCAATGGCCTTGTCTCTGAATACAGTCATATTAAGGGTTAAGGATTTATCATCTAAGTGTTGGGGGCATTTAATTCAGTCCATTATATTTTGTTTAAGAAGCAATACATTTGAAGGTGCTAATAATAATAACAGAGCAGCATCTGATTATTGACTATTAGCCAGTTTTTAGTATTTTCCTTTGCAAGATAAAGAGAGACACTGGCGATTTTTAAGCAGATTTGGACTGGATGAGAAAAACCTAGGGGCAGGGTGACTTGTATGAAGCTGATGCCAGTGCAAAGCTAAGTAGAAAGGCTGTCTGAACTAAGGCTGCAGGGACCTAAAACAGGGGCTGGGGGTGGGGATAGGTAGTGTTTAGTGTTTTTAAAATACTGTGCCTCAGATGGGTAACTTAAGGAAGTGAATTCACGAAAATGCTGTCAATGCACTGATAAATGTTTAGAACTGAAAATGATTTCACCCCACTTTTTATCAGTCTCCCACGTAAAGCAGGAATCCTTTCTCCAGTACCCCTGATGGAGACTTACTTAATCTTTGCAGGAATACTTGCATACGTAGATTGCTTGTTTCTATACTGAACAATTTATTCAAATTTTTAAGCTATTGGTTGAGTCAAACTTTCATTCATTGCAATTACTGTTTCAATTATGTGGTATTTTTTCTTTTTTACATAAGCTCCTACTCAGTCTTTGAGAGCACTTCATATCAGCTTTTTCCCACTTGTTGTCTTCTATAATTAGACTCTCCAGTGCTCAGAGAAAAAAAAAATCTTTTAGTTCATTTGCATGGACTAGAGTGAGTTCAGCTCAATATACATTTTAAATCTTAACTTTTTTCCTTTTTCTCCACAGGAAGGTATCAGAGCTTCTTCCCTGTTATTGTCTCCTTACAGTAGAGAGAACAATTTTTACAGAGGGGTGATGCACCATTTCAAGATGAAGTGTTAACATTTCCCATCATCACATTTCTTATCCAGGCAGCTTTCGGCCAACTTTTAATTATGGAAATTAAAAACTAACAATGAAACAAATTCTAATTGACCCCGACAATTGAATATGCAACTTAATAACTTGATGCTATTCTACAACGCAGCACCCACACGCCTACCTCCCCAACACTGAACACAGCCACTCTCACCCTCCCCTGAGAATGCATATATGTGTGGGTGTCTATGTGTATGGAGGTATGTAGTCAATTCTAAGGATTTAAATTATAGATGTGTTAAAGGGAAATCGTTATTAGAAATACTTGGAGTAATACTGAGAAAATATCACTCACTATTCAGTGCATGGCTATGGAATCCATGATTTGACTTAAACCATACAACTAGTGATTCATTTTCCTGGATACCAATATTTTGTAGATGTAAGAACACCCAATATTTCATAAAAGTTATTTATTTTACAAAATTGATTTATAACACACATGGTATGGAACACATTTTGAAAATTAATCTTTATTGTGATGAAAGGTTAAACACATGCAAACTTGCAAACACCAGCTGTTTTTGCATGAGGAATAAATGTATAAAAGCTATAATCAGAGATTTTCAAAACATATCTGTTAATTTTTACAGAATTATGTGACATTCATATAGCATGCCAGAAGCTAATTTTATTAAAATTATCTTCACTATGACAATTCACCTGCAGAGTTATTCATTTCTTAAATATAGGGCCTTCATTAACTTTATGGGCAATGGCACTAGTAGCTTTAAAAAATGAATTCCATTTTTGTTGTGAACATTAATCATTTTCTAGTCCTGGGCATAAGAAATGAATAGTGTACATGTTGACAGTTCTGAAAAAGGGAGGACATATGTTAAGGCCAGTGATTAATCTGACAATTAAACTAAATCCCTTTGCTGGTCCAAGATTTCAATACTGAGAAAGATGCAAGCTACAACAAAGAATCAAACTTAGCCAGAACCCCACCAGATTGTTTAGGTGTTTTTCTACAAGCTGTGGGTCAGCTAACTTTGGGCTGCAGAACAACACTTTCAAGGTAATATCCTGAGCCCAGGTGTACAGCAAAAGCTTTAGTTTCATTGAATAACAGGGAAAAAATTGAAAATTTTGGTGTATTATGAAGATTAGCATTTTTTAGTTTGCTATGTCAGAAAATCTGCTCTAGGCACAGACTTGCTCAGGGGTCAGCGCATTCGCTATCTCATTTAGAGGTGACTGATGTGAGGCTCAGGTTACTCAGGCAAACTGGGTGGTTATCTGAGTCATGGGAATTTTTGTTTTGTTTTGTTTGTTTTTGCCAGCAGTTTTGCTTCTAAAGTCAAAGGGCAAATCTATGAATGTCCTGCAAAGTAATTGGCCATAGGTGGCTATTAAAAACAGATTTCCTGAACTTCGGGTACTAAGTCAAAAAGAACCACTGCTCTAGGAATCCCTAAGCATTCTTAGTCATTTGTGGAAGAGATTATAAGCCATTCCGATGCTAATGGTAATTTAGAGTTTACTTAAATGTGAAAAAGAATGGGATAGTACTGGTCTTGGTAGGATCTAGAAAGAAAATTCTTGGCATCTTGCCTTATAGACAAGATACAGCTTCCCGAGCCCAAGACATATCCTGCCTATACCAAACTATAATGAACACAAAATAATTATTGCTCATCCTTAACTAGCAGACAAATTAGGAGATTCAGAAAAGTATAGCACACTGTGATAAGATCAAACAAGATTAGAGTATTTAGAAAAATTCTGGAAGAAATAAGAATAATGGAGAATGCTTTGTTCTTTCATTCTTACTTAATGTATGAGATACGTATGTTGGTAATGAATATTGTAAACATTAAATATTTCAGTAGCGTTCTCTACCAATGATACCATAATTTTCTGCAAAAATGTATACCCAGTAGAGGACCAAGGAATGGTACACTATTGTTTTTCTCTAAAATCTTCAACATATCATCAAGGTGTTCTGTTAGGGGTGTCTAACCTGCTGCAGCCTGTGGGCCACACAGTTATGTGAGGACTCTTCTGCTTATCTGTGGTGTTGGATATTATGGAAAATATGCACAAACCTTCTTTATGTCCATCAGCCTTTTTTAGTGTTTGTATACTTAATGTGTGTCCCAAGACGAGGCTTAATCTTTTAATGTGTGTCAGAAAAGAAAAAATGTTGCCCCCCTCCTCGACCTGCCAGTCTCGTCCACCAGAGCCACGCATCGCTGGCCTTCTGTAGTCCCAGTCATGCTGTTGTCTTGGCAAGCTCTCCATTCAAAGCCTCTCCCATTCCACGCCCACTTCCCCACTTTCCTTGCCTAACTCCTGCCCATCCTTCAGTCTGAGCTTTAAAGGAGGACTTCCACCATGACTTTCACCTTCTGTCTGGTTTTCATGACCCTTGTATTCTGTACAGCACTAACACAGCAGAAATTAACTAACTTATTATTTTAAGGATGTATCCCCTTTGCAAACTTAGTTATCTTCAGCACTTACAATTAAGTATGTGGCATGTAGCAGGGATTAAATATGTTTTCAGGTGTATGCCTGTACAACTACATGTTACAAATTGTGAGACAGGATGATTTGTTTAGCAGCTTTGAGGAGTAAACATGTCTTAAAAATACTAAAAAGCTCAGAATTTTACTTTCAATTTCACCCTTAAAAATCAGATTTTTTTTCATTCCTAAATGACTGCTAAATGTACTGAGGTGTTATTATGTCCTCTTTAAAATAGATCAAATGAAAATTAAAATTATTAAAGTCTTTTAACATTCTAATTTGACTTTATGAGAATAGTTAAAAATCATATTAATTATTCTCTTATTTCATATAATATTACAATGAGGCCATAAAGTCCATGCGCAATTTAAAATAGCGTACAACTTAAAATTGCACATGAAATTTATGGCTACCCTGTATTTAACCATATATTATCCATTTTTTTATATAAGTGATATATTCAATTTTAGCTATAAATTATGGACCTTACAAGAAAGCAAAACGTTTTTCATGGTATATTTTACATCTAATTAACAAATAAATGTCTTCAAATGCTTAAATCATACCAAAAGCATATGCTAGTTTGTAGAGCCCCTTCTTCTTGTTCTTTTTTTGGTGATATTTCTGATATAGTTTTTACATTATTAGTACAGATTCCATAAGTAAAATACCATAAAGTGAAAAGATTTCACTAGACCTGTTCAATGATTTACAAATCTTTGAATTCAGGGAACTGTAAACTAACCCATTAGAATAGATTTCATGTTTCAAAAGATATTTCTTCTCTTTTTCTTTCAACTGACCCTTGCATGGCATTTCAAAGGGAATTAAATGTGGTTAAATATTCCATAGATCTATGTCCATTGAATTGGTGCCTAGCATACTTCAGAAACATAGAAGAACAGATTCATAATATGACAGATTATACTGGGAGGCTTTTCATTTAATTCGAATTTTATTATATAGAATGAATACTTAACAAGTGAAGGCAACACAGGTGAATAAAAAGGAAAGAATACTCTGCTAGCAGATCATATAAATTTCCTTTGTGCTGAACTAACGAGTGGGCGATTTTTCTGGAATAACTTGACAGGGCATGTAAATTAACTAATACTATGAAGCCTGAGAGACTAAAGCGATCAGATGCTGTGGTGGATGGTGAGACTCAGGTAAGAAGTGATGCCCACGCTCAGTGAGACTGCACTGTTCCCCCTAACACAGGTCCCATGACACAAACAGTAATATGGGCTTTTGCAAACTGTGGTGTAATTTAAACTTGATACTTTTGGTTTTTTAGGCAAAATGTATGGAAATGGGGTTCACTCTGCATCATATTACAGGCACCTTTGATAACACATTGTTATGAAAAGTATTTGCAGGCTGTATGAGCTACGGTAATATACAGAGTATGTCAATTTGCATTTAGTAAATAAGAGTAATATCGACAGCACACAGTCATTGAGAGGAATAAATAGGAAAGGTGTTTATGAATAAATACAGTATCATCTGCTAACATGCAGGTATGTTTTATAAACATGCTACTGCTTTCCTCTTTGCCATATAAAACTCCTTTGTGTGAAGGCACAAGTCTCACTATTACTTATGCTGCATTAACTGCAGAGCGAAAAAGAGTAGGGGACCAGAAATCAAGTCATAGGGCCATAGAAAGGTGACAAGGTACGTGAACAAAAATATTACGGATGAATAAAATGAGATTTGCAGTTAGTCAGCTAGACTTTGGACTGGCTCCAACGCCCATTTCCTCTCCCTTTGCATGCCTGTCCGTATAGTAAATGCTAGGAGGAGAAGGGATACACTTCCTAAACTCCTGGGCACTTAAATTCTACCAAACAGAAGACTCAGAAAAAGAAAGTCAGGCAGAGTCTAAGCTTCTATTTCTGTTTGAAAATATGGTCATGGAGAAATCTATTTATCTATTCATTTCTTGGGGAGCAGCATTAGCCAAGTCTCCTGGGTCCCATTACCAATTATGTAGGTGCATAAGAGCTAGACACAGCTGATCAAGGTGAGTCTGCTACAGTTCTTAATCCAGCAGTAGGATAGATCGTTACCTGATCACTGTGGTTTCTTGAGAGTAGTGGCCTCCTGACTGTGCCTGTGTCCTGATCTCGGCTTTGTGAAGTGGTTCACAAGCTAACGCTTTTCATCACAGAAGAGGCATTAGCCCCCGTCGATGGTTTAGTTCAGTGATGTGACTGTGATTTGACAGCCCAACTTACAATCTGCTTTCAACCCTACCAAGCCAGATAATAACCTCCTAGAATAATTTTTGCTATGTTTAAACTAATTAAGGGATGCTGTTCTCTAAAACTGAGCTGTACAGATGGAGATTCCAAGGTAGTTCCATAAAAGCTATGATCAGTGGAGGAATTATGTGGACAAGCAAAAGACCATTTTAAAAGATAGCACTCATTGGAATGACGGTGTATTTTATTTCTTAAAGCCACATATTTCTATTCCAACAGAAGGAGATGAAATGCAGAAAATAATGACTGATTATCCCTTCTACACTCTATATTAGGCAATGTAAGGTAATAAGAAGAAAATGTATTACTACTTTAAAGGAACACACACACTTAGTAGGGATTCAAATGTTCACAAGAAATCTAAGTACAAGACAAAGTGTGGGAAGCATAAGAATATCACAGAATGATCCACCAGCAGAGAGGAAAAAGTAATTACACCTGTGTTGATGAGAGACATATTATACTTTTTGTGATTCTAGTAATTGCAATCTTTTGGGAAAAGGTTTCTCAAAATAGGTTTTACAAAACCAGTCGTCTGAGCTGCCTAATACAGAACATGCTTCATAGTGCTATGTTTGGGAATACTGGATTAAGGCAAATTATAGTTTGTTTCTTCAGCACTGCTCCATGGCTTTAATGGTTAATACACTTTTGTTATCTCCAAGGAAAGAACATAATCTATAATATATCATATTTTTCTTACCAACAGATTGCAGTTTTCATGGGCTACCTGGCAGAAGTACTGTTCTAAGGAACACAGTCTTAAAATAAGATCTGACATAAGGTAAAGAACAGAGATTCTTATGAATGTGGAAAATGGCTATTGAGCTTGTAATGCACTGAGAAAAATCAGATCAGGATAAATGCTCACAGTTATAATTAATTTGTTGCTAAACTGAAAAATAAGTTCAAATGCTATGCTAAGAAAGTTGTGCAAAATATGCAGGAAGAAGAAGCTGTGGACAATCGTTAAGAATGATCACATGATATTAAAGTGACAGATGAAACTATTAGTTTCCAAGATTGTTGATTGAATGTTAACCTTGGAAACTAAAACATATTTTTTTCTAAAGGTTGAACAATGCTTATAAATGTGCTCTAGGAAAATTTGCAATGCAAAAACACAAATGCATACATAAACACATATATAACAATAACAAACCAGAAGTCTGTGCCTTAATTAAAATCAAAATTCCCAAAACTTACTCATCTAGTAACTTTCTTAAAAATGTCAAGTGGTCAAAAAAAAAAAACTATTTAATTTCATGACATTAATAAAGGTTTTCTTTTCAACTGCACTTTCTCTTACTATTTCTTATTAAGAATAAAAATGTTTAACTTTATAAGCTTGTCAGGTGGACAAGTAAAAGTTACGGTAATAAGAACAATAAAAAAATAAACATAAGGAATACTTATGTGCCAATTATGTGCAAAGTATTGTTTTCAGTGGTTTTGATATGCAAACTGTCTTCAACAAAACCTTATGAGTTGGTACTATTACTACTTCAGTTTAATGGATTATCCAGTTAAATCTGGGGTCTAGTCCCTTGCTCAAAACAACCATTGTTTGGCTATAGACCCAAATGTTATAATAGAGACACACAAAACTACAATGGCTTGAAGAAGACAGAGGTATCTCTTTCATATGACATTCCAGAGATTCAGGCAGGCTAGGAGGGCAGTTTTGTTACAAGATCAGCAGGGGCTCGTAGCTCTTCTATCTAGTGGTTCTATTATCTGTAGAGGACTGATTCCTTGGGTATGGGTGAAGCTCTCTTTGTGCCATCAAGTCGACTTTCAAATCCACTCTAAGGGTGTACGAGCAGGGGAGAGTATGGGCTGAGATCCAAGACACGCCTACATTACTTCTTCTTACACCCGACTGGCCATGACTTTGTCACATGGCTTTGCCTAACTCTAAAGGTAGCTGGATTACTAAAAGTGAGTAAGAAGGAATGAATAATGGGGACAATTATTAATCAGACTTAAAGAGCCTTAATAAATCACCTAGAGTCTCATTTACTATTAATAATTAACATATCTAAGATATAAATTCAGTTATATCTTATTGACCTTATTCCTTATATTCTATTCCTAATATCCGTGAAATAGGTATTTTTAACCCCACTAATAAATATGTCCTGATGATTACAGAGGATTAAATTTTTTTCTATAAGGTTAGTGACTACTCAGAAACATGGAAAAATCGTATTAAACTATGTCTTTTGTACACACAGTATTTTTTTCACCCATTACATTGAATCTAGTTTTCTGTGATTAGCAATACATTGTTCTTTTAAATTATGTAAGTGGATTTTAGAAAATACATCATTCTTTTCTGTTTATTCATTGATACAGTCTCTTTCCTCAATGAAAATGCCTTATCTACATGAGGCTGACTATCAGGTCTGCAAAAAGAATACATTTTTGTGACTTTTTTTCTTAAAGAAAACATAACTGATGTTATTTTTAACTTACAGTATCTTCTCCTGGAAAATATACTTCTGTAAGATCACCTGTATTTATAGTCGTCTATGAAACCATTCTCCCAAAACTCACCAGGCAGACGTTATTCAAGCTTTCAGTGAGAGAGAATCAGTATGCAAATCAGATAACTTATGTATAATAAGTCAGTCTCTTTCTAGGTCAGTATCTACAGAAATCATATCAAAATAAAAGCTCTCTTCTGAATTCTGCTAAATTTAAATCTCAGCAGAGAGGCAAAGATCAAACAGAGAGGGCCAAGATCAAATTGAGAATAAAGTCATCTTGGACATCTCTTGAGCTTCTACTACCAGTGATGCTAGCAGTCAGGGGATGCCTCTCTGTGCTGGCACCACCAATCCTTATTTCTCTCTGTCTGGATCCTTTCATAACTACCAAAATGCACTTTAAAAATTTCAGGTACATTAGTAGTGCCACGGGGAGTTGAAATCTCTTTTCATACCATTTTAGCAGCCATTTGGCTGTATCACAGGTCACTGTTTCTTGTATGCTACAGTAAACCTCTACCTAAAAGTGTCAGTCTGGCTGTGAGAAGCTATCAACTATAGCACGGTTGACAGGACTCCAAAAAAAACCAAACCAAAAAAACATTGTCTCCCATGCCAGACAAGCTCTCTGCCTCATTAAATTGTAGCAACAGTCCTTCTTGGAGATCACTAATATCTTCCAAATGCATTTTGTTTATCCTTACCCATAAAATGTGTTTATAATTATGCATGTAATGATGAGCATGGACATTGATTTTTAATGAAAAATAATGCCTAATTTTGTCCAAGTAATTTGCTATTATATTTCTGACCTTCCTGCAAAATTATTCCCCTGTGTTCTATAACAGTTTTTATCCAGACTCTTAAATCCCCCAAGAAAGAGCAGCAGATATCATCCTGGTGATTTATGCTACTTATTTTTATCTGTTTACTGTATAAACCTAATATTAATGCATGAATTATACAATTCTTACGGGATAGAAAGTGTGAATGGGTGTTTTTCCTCAAAAGACATTTTATATTATTCCCCGATAGTGAAAAATAATATTTAGTCCAGAAAAATAACATTATGTTTTGCCATTTAGTTTTTAGCTTTCTGAGCTACCCAAATTTTCAAAGTGTTATAGAGAGGCAATGGGTTAATGTGATGGTAATTATACACACACAAGCAACATGTATTATGACAAAAATGAATAGCTTTAATACACTTATTTATAATGATCCTAGGAAATTTCTAACCTCCTGGACTTCAGCCCTAAAACTGTTAAATCTAATCTTTATGTCTTGATGCCTCAGTACAATACTATGTGAATTTCTCATTCAGATGTTCGTTTACTGAACAGGTATTTCCAGCCAATGACTCCATCTCAGGCATTGTGGTGACACTGAGACTGTAATGATGGACAAAAAAGACATGGATCCACCCGTGTCTTTTAGGGTCTAGAAAGAGAGATGAATATTAATGAGATGCTTATACATGCATAAAATTACAAACTGTGTGTAATTTCTATAAAGGAAAAATATGGATGTTCCTGACTGAGTGGAATAATTTAGTCTGTGGCTAGAGAAGGTTTTCTTGAAGAAGTGCGTGAGGCACCAACATTTAGGAGAACATTGTGTGGGGGCAGTAGAGCTGGCTGCAAACTGGGAGCAGATGGGTGAGACTGAGAGGGCTGGCCACCCTGAAACAGGGGAATAGACTGTCCGCAAAATACTGAGCTTGAGCTTCAGGGCTTTAATAGAGCGTATCCCAATTTATACTTCTTTGTACTGTTTTAGAATGCTTCCCAAACAGTATGAGAACTACTTAAGAACTTTTTTTATTAGAGGAAAAAATGGCCAGGTTAAGGAACATACTCCCCAGCCTCCCACAACTAGGCAACATTGCTAGCAGCACACAATTTGGCCAATGGTGTGCTGCTGAAGTGGTGTGTATAAATCCCAGGAAGTCTGTAAAGAAAGGCTAGATTATGCACATAATAGCAAAAGCACCAACGCCCATCTAGATAGGTGCCATGGGTTGAGGGATACAGAAGGAACAGATCTAGGAAGACTGGCTCCCAAAGAGTCCACCCAACCAAGCTGGACAGCCTGCCTTTAATCTTTGCCTTTTAATATGAGAAAAAAAAATTTTTTTCTCTAGCTTTTCCATTCCATTTTCTACCCAGAAATCAGACAATCCTGTTAAAATTTAAATGAGATTACACCTCTTCCTTGTATAGAACCAAAAATATTTTCTAATCTCACCCAGTAAAATCCAAAGTCCTCATGCCTTTCACGGCCCTTTGTCATTTGACTTCACCTACCAACTCTCCCCTTTTTCACTGTGTGGCCATGTCAATGGCCCCTTTTCTAGTCTTTAAAAAAGAGCAAGCATGCTCCTATCTCTGGGTCTTTGCATTTGTTTTTCTTTTTTTCCCCTTGAAATACTATTACCTCAAATTAACCTATAGCTAACTCTCTCACTTACATTTACACCCTGGCTAACTTATTTTTCTAAAGTCATAAGTATACTCTATGACCATTCTAAATAAAATTATGCTACACATATGACTCTTTTCAATTAAATTTCCTCCTTTTATTTTTCATAGGACTCACAAACACATGCACACACACACACATACAAACACAGGATATGCGTCATTTCTCGGTATTCACCAAAAAACTGATTCTAGTCCAACCACCCACCTGCAAATCCACAGATGCTCAAGTCACTTACACCAGCATACATGGTGTAGGGCTTGCACATAACCTACACACATCTTCTTGTATACTTTAAACATCTATAGATGACTTATATTTCCAGTACAGTGTAAAAATTATGTAAGTAGTTCTACTGTATTTTTTATTTATATTTTTATTATGTATCATTATTTTTAATGTTGTTTTACAAAATATTTCTGATCTTTTGATTGATTGAATCTGCAGATGCAGAAACTGAGGATATGAAGGGTGGTCTGTATGAATACCCCCCCACACACACACGTAGTTGTCCTTTGCTCTAGCATTCAGTTATAAGCTCCATCAGGGCAACAACTTTGTGTACATTGTTATCTGATGCCCAGTGCTTAAAACAGCAGTGACTAAAGCCTAGAAGTTGGTTGACAAATATTTGTTGAATACATGCATGAAAGATCTTTATGAAGTTCACTCTAGTTCAGGGATCCTCAAACTTTTTAAACAGGGGGCCCATTCACTGTTGGGGGGCCAGACTATAGTTAAAAAAAAAGAACAAAAAAAAACTATGAACAAATTCCTATGCGCACTGCACATACCTTATTTTGAAGTTAAAAAAAAAAAACAGGAACAAATACAGTATTTAAAATGAAGAACAAGTTACATCAACAAACTTACCAGTAGTTCAATGGGAACTATAGGCCTGCTTTTGGCTAATGAGATGGTTAATGTCCGGTTCCATATTTGTCACTGCTATTCATAACAAGTGATGCAAGTGTGCATCAGAGACTGAGAGGAGTAGTTGAGAGACAGAGAGAAGGAGGGGAGTCAGAGAGTGCCGTGCACATTCAACACATGTGCACTGTGTGCCCAGGACAAGGCGGTTGCTAAGCAGAATAGGCAGCAGTGGCAAAAACACCTGACGGGCCCGGATAAATGTCCTCAGCAGGTGGCATATGGCCCATGGGCCGTAGTTTGAGAACTCCTGCTCTAGTTCATTATGGCTTGCAGTTGGTTACAACAGCAAAAATAAATTCTGATGTATTCCTGCAATATACCTAGCTATAAAACAAAGTTTGATATCCCCTTACAGTCTACAATGTATCTTTAAGCTAATTACCACTCCCTCAGCCCCATACACAAACTCTAAAAAATGCTGTAGGGAATTTAGTAACAATGGTTAGATGAGAGGGAAATAGGGTGTCAGAATAAGACAATTAGAGTAAAATATCAGTCAGAGGAGGCAGAAAATAGAATGCAGAGCCCGGAAAGAATTACCCTGTATAAGTCTTGCCTCAAAAAGATGCCAACACATTGGGAAATCTAAATGCAGATCTAAATGCATCACAATTTAAGTATCTTCTCTTTTGTCTACTCTCTTGGAAAGTATTTATTCATCCGTCAAATATGAATTGAGCTCAAGGTAGTGGGGGTACAACAAGCAAATATAAGCACAGACCCTGCACATGATATTTTGAGGGAAAATCTAACAGGTTTTCCTACAATCACTAGAAATCACTACATTCGATGATTTAGGATTTCTTCCTATTTCCTTTCTTCTGAGGCTGAGCCATGGAAAGTATACACTGACTGGGCTAAAAGGGTTTATGCAAAAATATTAATGAGGCCAATTTGATAAATCATATTTCCAAGATACAGAGATATAACAATTTTTTTTTATTTTAATAAGGACTTGATAAGTGAAAAGTTAGAGGTTCCATTTCATTTAAAGGAATACTTATTTGAACGGCATTGAAGCTTACTCCACTAGGATGAAATGTGTTATATGCACATACATTCAGTATTATATTGTATTCACATATTTATTTAATCAGGGTATGGAATTGCTAACTAATCTCAGCCTAGACAGTATTGCACAATTATATTTAAAACAGCATTTGTTATATAGACATCTCACATTGTACTTTTTTTTCTTCAAATAGAAGGCAGGGAATTGCCATTTTCTTGATTTCAGTGACATAGTACCTTTGCTTAGAACCCTTGACTAAGGAAGTGGCTGATTTGAGCTGTATTTGATCTCTGCTCACCAGCTGCGTGCTTTTGACAGGGAGAGGAAAGGTGGAGGGAGTGGAGGCGTGAGTCCATTCATATTTTATAAGATCTTCCCTGAGAGCTCTGCAGTTGCCGTCAGAACAACACACCCATGCCTGGTGTCCCTCACAGCCTAAGGACAACTGACACAGAGCCAGGGTCAAGACATGCAGCACGACAGAGTCTTTCAAGTCTGCATTTTTACAGCACTTTGACACAAAATATTTGGTATCTTCTGACTTCCACAGCCATTGAGAGGACCAAACCATACATGAACTGGCTAGTATCAACATGAATCTTGTCCTCCGAAAATCTCAATAACTATTTCTTAGATCTGACATCTAACTAAATAGAGCTGTGAAGAAACCAGAGCACAGAGCCAACATGTGATAATACAGTTACACAGTATAAATAGCCAGTTGGTATGGTCCTACATTAATCTAATCAATAGCTTCCTATCATCAAAGTCCAAACAAAAGGTTTTAATCACCATTTATACCATGAGGACTAGAAAAACATTGGAATTTTACTAATGTGATCTTTCTTTCATGTGCATATATTCTAGTGCAAAGAGATAGAAAAACAATTCTGAAGAATGTTTTCCTCAACCATGTTTGTAGTGATCAAAGTTTAGACAGAAAACAATTGATTCAGTAGAAAGCAGTAAAAGTAGGCATTAAATCAAATACATCAAATAGAGGTTCATGAACAGTTGCTGTCCAGTACACTGAACTAATAGAAAAACTTAACCCTTCTTTTGAGAACCAATTACCCAGCATTGGGAACACAAAAACTGAAGGCTGTTGCATCACGTTTAAGTAATAACCATTTTGTTTTTTTAAGACACAGGAAGGTCTCATTCTGTACTCACCCAGACTGGAGTACAGTGGCTTGATCATCTATCTCACCATAATCTCAAACTTCTCTGCTCACATGCTCCTCCCACATGAGCCTCCCTAGCACCCAGGACTACAAATGCAAGTCGCCATGCCCAGCTAACTATTTCATTCTTTAGAGATGAAGTCTTGCTATGTTGTCTGGGCTGATCTTTGACTTCTAGCCTCACATGATTCCTCCTGCCTCAGCCTCCCAAAGTGCAAGGATTATAGGCATGAACCCCCATGTCTGGCCCACAACATGCCATTTTAATGGATATTATTCAGGACAAAACTCCATTACCTAAAACTCATGACCAAGTGCACTTATAGCTACCTGTTTTTGTTTTTCTTTTTTTTTAAACAAGTGAACAGTTTATTAAGAATTAAACAAAGGTATAATGTGATACAGTACAAGCAAGATACTCAAGATAGGTATAATAGTACTACTCACACAAAAACTTAAATTTCACCTCAAAAAAAAAATCACAAGACAAAAGAGGAAGCAATTTCACTGTTATAAGATAAAATATTTCATGCAAAGTATTAACTCTGCCCCCCCAAA
>CAUYRH010070417.1:0-27536 GCA_963574655.1 Perodicticus potto
AGGAAGAGCAGACAGCAAGGCACCATCCATGAAATTTACCAGCAAGAAGAGCACGGGAAGGAGACAGCAAGGCACCAGTGTCTTCCACACAGGTGTCCGGCCCTTCTGCACGCTGATTTCTCCATCTGCCACAGCATCAGCGCTGCCAGGGCCAAGGCAGCAGTTGTAGGGCTGCCTTGTCCTGCATCAGCATGATGTTCATTCCTCCACAATGGCACTTAGGAATCTGGTTTCAAATATTCCAGTCTCAAGTACAGAGACTCTTGAGTGGAAGAATAAAAGTAGTATCGTCCCATGCAAGCCTGTCTTGATTTATGAGCTGACCAGGGAATCTCCTCTTTTTAGTGGTAGCATTTTTCGTCAATTTGTGTACAGAGGCTGAATCAGATAAAGCTTCGGAGTAATGGCTAGCAAATTATTATTCTTATTAAAATTTTTAAATTATTGCAGAGCTATTTGGCATGCTTTATTTAGCTATTATGTACGCAGGAAATGGTTTTAAGCTAGAAGGCTCCAAATCTTATTAATTCCTGTCACCTAGTACATAGCACATGGAAGATCCTCGATAAACATTGTCTGAAAAAAATAAGCAAATGAATAAAATAATTAAATACTTGACTTCTCATCTTCATATTATTCACCTCAGTTTTTCTTACACAAAGTTTAGTATTCTCTCCCAATTCAATATTATGTCAGTTTTATTTTCTAATTTTATACTTTCAAGCTGACAACAGTTTCTTAGAAAACTGTTGCACTATTTCCTGGTTAACTGTAAGGTTGGGATAGCTTTGAAAGTTCCTGTAATTCATCATTCTGATACAGAGCTGGTGGCCCCCAGCCCAGCTCCACTGAGCAGAGGGGGGACCTGCCGCCTCTGCCCTGTGTTAGTGCAGCTACAGCGCACAGCAGGTTGGAGAGTTGGGGGGCGGCGCAGGAGGCTCCAGACAACTGCTGGGGAGGCACCAGTGTCTTAGTGTCACCTTTCCCTTGCACTTGCAGCTGTACAGGGAAACCCCCATTTTCAAAGCCTGGTCAATTTCATGTAAGGTTCCCAGGCCTGGTCAATTTCAAGTTGGTTTCCTAGGCCCAGGGGAACAAAAGGGACATATCCATTCATTTGTTACCATGTCCTGGCTAAATGTAACTAACGGAGGACCCATGGGACATTATATACACCCCTAGTCAAAGAACCCAGGCAGAGAGACAGAGAGCACTTTCTTCCCACTTGGGTTCTTCTCTCTGCCAGGAGCTTTGGGGTTTTTGTTTCTGTATTCCTTTCTGTAACATAAATCCTGTCTTACCACTGATCTATGATCCGTGGATTCGTTCTTCGAATTACCTAAACCAAGGACCTTACTGAAGACAAAATCCCAGTATCAATTTTACCTCAAAGCAGCACTAAGACTAAATAGACTGAATGAGAATATGGAACATTCTTTTTTGTGTAATAACATTGTTTTACCCCTAAAAATAACACACTTCATATTTTTATTTCTTTTTATGATTAGTGTTAAAGTCACTTTTGTGCTACCGATTACATATACTTAGTATCCTAAATCATGTTATAGCAAAATAAATGTCATTTTAAATCAAATTTTGTACTGTATTTTCTCATTTCTAATTTTCAAGTATTATTAAATATCCTACCTTCCAGAATTGTATTTCCAACTTACATCAACATCTGTTTCAACTCACATTTCTCTTGAAAACAGCACAGTACCAGCAATTCAAAGTGTTAGTTGATTATAAGATGTGTTTCTAATTGGCATTGATCACTTCTATGTTAAATAACCATTTCCTTTGAAATCATTATTTGAAATACACTCAATTTCCTTGGAACCAGTGAATTGTTAAAAAAAAAAAATTGGCAATAGTTTTAAAACTAAGTACATGAAGAAATGAGCCTCATTTGTGGTGAATTGATTACTCTTTTCATGAGAAACAATACAAGCAGTGCATATAATAGTGTATAAAGAGGTACATACATACAATAGAGTATAAGCATTACTCCCAGAGAAACTTTTTGTGACATAAATTAATAATTAATGCATTAAATATTATTTGTAGCTATCATAATATTCTCCAAATTCAGAAACACTTTTAAAAAGTCAGTTATTTTTAGTTAACAATTGCTTACATACTAATAATTTTAAGTAGTACTTTAATCCTAGGATAAAAAATTCAGGCAGGACCCAATTTTTGCCCTCAATGAGTGATACCAGAATTTCTTATCCAAGAGGTCCTTGTCTCCTTGATTTGAAGAATGAATCCACAGACCACAGATCATTGGTAAGACAGGATTTATTTCACAGAAAAGAATACAGAGAAAGCACCAGAGCTTCTAGCAGAGAGAAACTCAAGTGGGAAAAAAAAAAATCTCTTTTCTGGGTCCTTTGTCTAGGGATGTATAGACAGCCCAACAAATGAATGGATACAACCTGTTTCATTCCCAGGTCTAGGAAACTTACATGAAATTGACAAGGCCTAGGAAACTTATTGAAATTGACTGGGACTAGGAAATTTATGTGAAATTGACCAGGCCTGAGGAATGTGGGGTTCCTGTTCAGCTGCAAGTACAAGGAGATGCAGACAGAGGGTGTCGGAGATACCACTGGACTCGTTGAGCTGACAACCTGGAAGTGTCCCCCCAAGCAGTTGTGCAGCACCTCCTGTCACTGAAGCCTCCTGCAGCTGTCCCTGCCTCCCCTTCAACCCATTGGTTCCTCTGCCTGCCGCTGTTTCACCAACACCCTCAGGGCGAGAGGGCAGGTTCTCCTCTCAGCAACATGGTGCTGGCTGGGGCGCCACCCTTCCTATATCATGATCAAACACTTTATTTTGGAAATATATACATAGGTAATTTCAATATTATAATAATTTATAGATTTATGTATAAGGTGCTTATCCAATACAAATATTCCTAAATTACCCTGATTTGGGATGGATTGGTAGGGAAAAGATAAGAGTGAGTTTCATGGAAAATGATGACCCAGTGTAGAATGTTGAGTGAGGAATAAACATCAGACTCATCTATCCAACTACTTTTTCACATTTCTATTTTCATTTCCACCATTCTAACCTATACTATTCTATCCTATACTAATTATAAAGTGTTTTGAATCCCTTCAAGCCATTGTCTCTATGGCTGCCAAAAAATAATATTGTTAAAATAAATACGAGCATGACACTCCCCTATATGTTTTCCAATATCTCACTTAAAAGTAAAATGAGATCCAAATGCATAATAACCTATGGGGTACCAGCCCCAACAATGCTATGGGTTCCCTCCCACTGGCTTGATCAGGTGAGAGGGTAAAGAAAAAGAAACAGTGATAGAGAAAGAGAAAGTTTTAAGAGTTTTGTTGGGCTCAGGAGACTGCATGCCTTTCTTTGTGAGGCCTAACATCCAGGCTAGCTCCGTTTTTATTTCATACACCATTGTTTTAATCATAAATCTCATTAGGGAAAGGCAAAGAATTCTGATACAGTTCTAGCTATGCTTGCATCTTTCTAACTAAACTATTTCTTTAACTATATTAGTTGGATGGATTTGCTTTTTACTTTCATTGGTATTTATGATCTTTAACACAGAATATGGGATGGTGAAAAACAGTCTGAGAGCAGGATGTCAGAGAAGACCCCAGTTAAGCCAGCACACAAATCACAGAAGTGACAATTAATAGTCAAGAAGCTTGTTGCTCAGACAGACAGATGCTTCTGGTCATACCAAGGTGACAGAAGCAAAGAGATTAGCTCCTTATCTAGTCCGGAGCAAATCTTGCCTTCTCTAACAAAGTTTAAACATTCTGCATATCTAACTTTACAAACACACTCCCTCTCACAGAGCCAGTAACCCTGGTGTGCAGGTGATTCTTGTCTGCTTAGAGAACTCTGCAGCCACAGAGTCACTCTTGGTATGTGGGGGGTGAAATTCTGGCAAGAAACTCCTCAAGTTTTAAAGGGCCAGGCCTCCAGTAGCCCATTGCACTGAGATCAGGATTTTCCTGACTCCATTTTTCTCTTGTTTCTGTTTTTCTCTGCCCATCCTTTAAAATCATTTTCTTAATTCAATTCCTAGCCTACTTTTAACTAATACTTGAATATTGGTTTTAAGCTTATAAAATCATTATTACTAATAATGCAAGCACATCAAGATATGACTCTTCTCTTAAGCACTTCCACATGACCCTGCAATAACCTATACAATGGCCTAAAATATTTAAAAACACAATTTTTTTTCATTCACAAAATGTCAAAATTTATTTCTTAATTAAAAATTATGAATTTACTTCACAATTTCCACTAATTATTATATTTCTCCCGGTTGACATTTAGATGTTTTAAAATGTGGGCCTAATATTTTCAGCATTCTTTCCATAGCCAGATCTATGGCTTCACCTTTTAATTAGGGAACTGCTCCGACCCAAAGGGTGTGACATAAATAATGTCACGTGATATCCGACATACATCCTAAAATATCATACGATTCCCATGTATTTGGCTGGGACACTCATGCTTGCTTCTAGAGCTGTTACATGAGACATCCAACTATTTATTGTAAGGCTTCCTATCTTAAGGAGGCCAACCCTCCTGGTGATGCCACTTTTAGCTACTGAAATCAGCAGTAAAAGTTTTCCAGTCATTCAGCTCAAATACCAGGTACATATGAGTGGTTGAGCCTGCCAAATATCACAGTTATCAGCTATCCTTCTATCCTTAACCTTCGACGTTTTCAAATTGAAGTCTCAGATGAAACAGAAGCAAAATAACTCTTTGTGCCATGTCTGAATTTCTAACCACAGAATTCATGTGCATAAAACTGCATTAATTGGATGGATTTACTTTTTACTTTCATTGGTATTTATGATTTTTAACACAGAGTATGGGATGGTGAAAAACAGTCTGAGAGGAGTACATTGGAGAAGATTCCAATTAAGCCAGCACATAAATAACAGACGTGACAATTAATACTCAAGAAGTTTTTTAATTTTTTTTAAATTTTGGATTCATGTGAGGGTATGAACAATTAGGTAACAATGTTAACATTTGCTAGGTAAAATCCCTGTTGTAGTTGTGTCTAGAACCCAAGAGTTAAACTACTACATTCTAGGATAATTTGTTATGCAGCAATAGTAATCAATACATGATATAATTCTCACTAAAAAAAAAAAAAAAAAACTCAGAAAAGATTGTTAACCAGTTTATTTAAATTTGGCCTTGCCCACCATCCCCAAATGCTGTCAACCATAATAGTCAGTCTATTTTTTATCATAGACTATTTATTATAGCCCCAAACCTGGATTTAACCCAATTAGTTTGCTACAGTTAAATAACAAATAAGTGTTATATTCACAGAGTGGAATACTATATAGTAATTACAATGTAGGATATATAGCATCACAAATGAATCATTCAAGACACAAGAGAGTATATTCTGTACAAATCCCTCTATATAAAAACTAATGCTACATATTAATTTATTGGAAAATGGCAGGGGGAAGTTTCTGGGGTACTGATAATTTTGTGTTTTAAGTATTGTTTGCAGTCTGTAAATTGTAAGAATAATTCACAACTTTATACTTCTCTTTTGTAATATGTATTTTCTTTCTAATTCAAATTCTTAGGAATTATCTTTCATTATTAATGTAATTATTAATTTATAATATTGTTGTCTTCCTACTAAAATGCAATGGGAGCAGGACTTATAACGTTCTGTTCACTTTTGTGTGTGCTTTGTCCATCAACTGCATTAGTATCATTCTGTGTAATATAATATGTAATGCTTTGCAAATTATATTTTAAAATTCATTATACGTACGTATTATCTGATGTCAATTTGGAAACATTTAATTAAAAGTGCTATTTAGAGTGAGTCATGGCAGATTCAGCAATTGAATCTGAGAGTATTTTAACCTTTAAAACCAGAAAAACACACAGCTAGAAGCTACTGTGAAACTACTGTGTCATATCCTAATTAAACAAGCTAAACCACTATTTCGTGCCAAAAAAGCAACGTTCAAGAGAAATGTAATAAACTAGAACATAGTCAGAGGAAAAATAACTGGCAAATTAAAGAACTTTAAAACACTTTTTATGTGAGAAGACTGAAGGTAGCCAATACTCCAACTTCTCTCTCCTATTTTGCACGTCTGTCTGTGAATACTACTCTATTTAAAAATCATGGAAGTTTTCAGTTTCTTCTGACTAAATAGTAAAACTCATAGTCAGTTATTTACTTAACCATTTATTAAAGACCAAATCTTTGCCAGATGTTTAGCATCTAAAACCCCATCTTTGACTTATCAGCTCAGCAATATTCTTAGCAAGAATGTGAGGCTCTGGTTTTTCTCTCTCTAGGCTGCATTCCAGAAACTGCTTACAAGCAATAAACTGAAACAAAGGTAAGACTTACTTTGTTTATTTCCCTTCTCCTGAGCATAGAAATTCTGTGATATCTTTCCAATATGTGAATACAGTCGCCTAGTTATCGAAACAGGAAGGAAAATCTATTATTATATCAAGGCTGGACATAGAATTATGACAATAGTTTTCAGTTAATGATAGACTTTTGTTCTTAATGTCTACCTCAGTTCTTAGATTCCAGCTTTATTGAGAACAGTATTCTATCCATCCTCAAAACCAAAACAAAATAAAAGACGACAATAAATCAACAAAAGAAAATAATGGCTTACTCTGTACCTAGCACACTGCCTGATGAGTAATAGACACAAAGTGAATATATCCTGAATGACTGACTTGGGTGCTGAGATAGAAATGTTCACACGCACCCTACATGTGTGTGTTTATATACACATACACACTATCAAAGAAGGGCAGATGTATGGGTTGATATTTTATTTGGCCATCACAGGCACATACACTTTAAAAAGAATAAGTTTACATCTATACATATGTATTACATGACAGATTTTCCTTTCCTGAAAAGCAAAATAATGGGTATCTTTTCCCGTCATATTTAAAATTGTATTTAATTGTACAAATACACAAATAGCCCTCTGTAAGATAGCTGTGATACAGGGCAGGTGCACCCCAGTCAGCTCCCCCTAACTGATAGGAGGACCTGCCACCTCTGCTCTGGTGGTGTCGGTGCAGCAGCAGCCGGCAGAGGAGCCAGTGGGTTGGGGGGCTCCAGGAGGCCCCAGTAGCCAGAGGGGTCAGACAACTGCTGGGGAGACACCAGCACTTTAGCATCTCCATCCCCTTGCTTTTGTAGCTGGACAGGGAACCCCCCCAAGTTCCTAAGCCTGGTCAATTTAATGTAAGTTTCCTAGGCCTGGCCAATTTCATGAATGGACTGTATCCATTCCCTAATGCATTCATTCCTCTTACCCCAGTGGAAGGGACTGTATCCATTCATTTGTTACCAAGTCCTGGCCTGATGCAATGACAAAGGACCCATGTGACTATATATCCCCAGACAAATAGCCCAGGCAGAGAGGGAGAGAGAGAAACAGAGAGAGAAAAAGAGAGGGAGAGCTTTCTTCCCACTTGGATTTTTCTCTCTGCCAGGAGCTTTGGTGTTTTTTTTCTGTTCTTTTCTATACAATAAATCCTGTCTTACCATTGATATGTGGTCCATGAATTCATTCCTCAAACCACCGAGACCAAGGACCTACTGAAGACGAAATTCTGGTTCAGCTGTACCCATAAGAAAAGTGAAATTCTGAGAATTTAAGTAGCTTGTTAAAAGTCATGCAATTAATGTCTCAATACTTCCATTTGAAGTTACTTCAATGGAGGTTACTCATTACTTCCTGCTTCATCACACTATAGGATTTAACCCTAACTGTAAAAGCATGACTTGAGGTTATCATATACACCATTTACTTCTTTATACTCTATTTTTTTACGTGCTCATTATTTTTCAGTAATAATATATAGTATGGGTGAAAACATATTAGTAATAGTTATAATTTTTTAAAAAGAATATAACTTGTAATGGCTAGAATCACTCATAATAATGATATGCCACAATATCGTAATTCATATAAGTATATATGGCATATCTAATAAATATAATGATTTTTACATAATTAATATACGCTTATTATTTAACAGACATATAACATTAGAATAGAACTACTGTACCATTCATTAATGTTATCTACACTGATAAAGTAAACTATAAAATTTGTTCTCACAGCCACTCAAAACTGATGAAATTCCATCTACTCTCCCTCAAAATCATGCACTTAAATTTATAAGTCTTGATGATATACCATGTGTCAACGCAATGCAAACTCTTCTAATTTTACTGTCCATTCTTTCTTGTTGTCTAATTTAGTCTTCTCTTGTACCGTATCAATTAAACCTCTTCTGCTACCAGAAAACCATTTTTCTCCAGGGTCTGCCATCATTGCAAACCATGCTAGGTGAATTTAAGATTACTAATACCCATGGAAGAGTTTTCTCTCTCCCAGTGTCCCAAGTGTTGCCCGATAGGCCTTATTCCTTTGACAATGACCATTACTAATGCCAAATTCATGCTGTATATGAGGCTTGTGTATCAGGCTCTCTCCGTCTATATGATGGATTTTTCCTAAATGTCTTTCCAGGACCTTATTTATTTAGACACTGGCCTTTTCACCATTGAGGTGGACATGTGGGGGTTACAGCATCAGCAGTTTGGGTTTAAACTAGGAGTAACCATGTTCTTTTAGTTAAACAGAATGATAACTGCCAATATGCCATCCTTTATTAGGCCTTCTTCTAGATTCATGTTTTTATATAGGCATAATTCAGGGATATTGCAGTTTTGGTGCCTGGACTTTGGAATGAACATTGTGATAAAGAGAATCACACCACTCTTTTGGTTTTCTAGTGCCTATAAAATTTATGTTTACATCCTAGCACTCTGTGAAGCCAAGGCCGGTGGATTGCTTGAGCTCGTGAGTTTGAGACCTGCCTGAGAAAAAGCAAAACCTCATCTCTACTAAAAATAGAAAAACTAAGGCAAGAGGATTGCTTGAGGCCAAGCGTTGGCGATTGCTGTGAGCTCTGACGCCATGGCACTCTACCCAAGGCAACAACTTAAGACTCTGTCTCAAAAAAAAAAAAAAAAGAAAAAGAAAAAAAGAAAAAATTATGTTTAAAATATAATGTAGCCTATTGAGTATGCAATAACATTGGGTTGAAGAGACTACATACAAAGACAAAAGACTTTCTTGAAAAAAAATGCTGACAATCATCTAAGCCTTTACTGAGATATAGTCTTTCCACTGGTGGAGGATCTTGTCTTAATGTTGATGGCTGCTGACTGAGCAGGGTAGTGGGTGCTGAAATTTGGTTTGCTGCAAACATTTCATAAAACAAGACAACAGTGAAGACTGCTGCATAAATTGACTTTTCCTCTTAGGAAAGATTTCTCTGTAGCATGTATGCAATGCTATTTGCTAACATTTTACACACAGAAAAACTTCTTTCTAATTTGGAGCTAATCTTCTCCCCCTGAATTACAAATAAATTTACAGAATATTTTGCATCCTTTGTTTTCATTTCAACCATGGTCACATAGCATCTTTGCTGGGAATAGATTCCATCTCAAGAAAGCTTTGTTCATATATAGGCAGCAACTCCTCATCAGTTGAAATTTCATCATGAAATTGCAGAAATTCAGTCACATTTTCAGGTTGTATTTTTAATTTCAATTATTGTCATCATTATTGGCAGTTACTGCCTGCACTTAAATCATGAACCCCTCAGAATAATCTGTGAAGATTAAAATCAACTTCTGCTAAACTCTTGCATATAATGTAGGTCATTTGACTTCCTCCAATGAATAACAATTGTTCTTCATAGCATCAAGAGTAGCAAATCCTTTCCAGAAGATTTTTGATTTACTTTGCTTAGATCTTGTAGAGGAATCACTATCTGACTATAGATTTACAAAATTTCTTAAACAACAAGAGTTGAGAGTCAAAATTACTTCTTGCTCCATGCACTGTAGAATGGATGCCATATTAGCATAAAAATAGCATTCATCTCCTTATATATCTTCCCCAGATCTCTTGAGTGCTAAGGTACATTGTCAACGAGTAGTAATATTTTAAAAAGAATCTCTTTTTCTTAGCAGATCTAAACAGTGGGCTTCAAGTACTGAATAACTCATCCTGTAAACAGATGTGAAGTCATCTAGACTTTGTTGTTCCATTTATAAAACACAAACAGAGTAGATTTAGCATAATTCATAGGTCTCTCAAATTTTTGGAATGATAAAGGAGCATTGGTTTTAACTTCAAGTCACCAACTGTACTAGTCTTTAAGGAGAAAGTCAGTCTACACTTTGAATCTTTGAAGGTAGACAGGGCAATGAGGGAGCAGAGGGTCAGTTGGTGGAGCAGTCATAATACATACAACACTTACAAATTAATTTTGCCATCTTAATGGGAGTAGTGTGTGGTGCTCCCAAACAATTACACTAGTAGCATAAAGACCGCTGATAACAGATAACCACAACAGATATAATGAAAAAAAATGAACTATTGCAAGAATTACCAGCATATGATACAGAGCCATGAAATGAACATATGCTGTCGATAAAATGATGCCAATAGATTTGATTGACAACAGGGTCACCATAAACCTGCTGTGTGTAAGAAGAAAGAGATGCTATACCTGTCCTGCAAAACCGAATAAAGCAGCTCACAATAAATTAGGTACGCCTCCACTAGTTTTTATAACTTATAGAGTCAAAATAAAGCAACACAATAATTAAAAATTGAGAAAGGCAAAAGGGGCTCATTTTGAATTTATTTTCTTATTCAAATATTTCTTCATCTGTAAAGTAAAATTAGGCTAATTCACTAGAGTATTTAAAATATATTCCATTATTTAATTACTTAATTTGAAATTCTAGATATGAATGCTGATTTTTTAGAGAATAGGTTTGTATAAGACAGTCTTTCTGTTTAGGTTCACTGAAGTCTTTCATCATTCTCTTCCCAACTGTGCACAAGAGAACACGGCAACAGATAGCTTCACGTGATAGTGCCGTGGATTCAGGGAGTAACCGTAAATATTCATGGCAATATTAATTGAATCCTTTTAATTAGAGATATATAGGGCACTTCCTCAGTGTCACTTGTTTAAACTACTCACTGTCAGTGCAGAATGAAAAGAAACATACAAACAAAAAACTTACAACTCAACTGCAAAATCAAAGCACAATACAAATATGTAAATATTTTGTGGCTTATGTAAGCCAAATAAGGATAGATTCTTGTGAATACCTAGGCAAGTATGAAGAAGAAGTCTGGGGAATTCTCTAAATGTAAATGTTTAGGTATAAGTAGTAATTATGTACATATTTCTGAAGAGAGATTTTATTGCTTTCCACAATTTTTCAAAAAGGTCATGGGTCATTTATTCTACTTCTTCAAATCTACCACTCAGGTCTTATTTCCCACATTTCAATAACTCATTCATATACTCCATACATAATAATGTACTCTATACATAATAATTGGATAATTGTAATGCTGATTTTCATTTAGAAATAACAGAAGAGATGGAGCCATTTCTCACATGACTTTTGCTTCTCAAACCCATGAGTTCCAGTTATTGGAAATGCCTCTGAGAAGGACTGCTGATTTGGTGCACATATTAGAACCGTTAGGGTAAGCTATATGCTTTGTTTATAGTGAACAACACACACACATACACACATAATACTAAGGCTACTTTTAAAGCAAATAGATATATGGAAAGAGTAAAAATTATCAGAGATGTAATTAGGGTAAGGAGTAGAATGTAACAAATATGTTAGACCATTTTGGCAAATTGGTATTTACTGAAAACAGATAAGAAAGATCTCATATAGTTATAACTGCTAATAATAAAAAAGGAGTAAAATAAAGAAAGATGAAACTATATACTATATAAGACTAATCTGATTAAAGTCTTGCATTACTAATATGGAAGAGAAATTCAACAGCCCTGTCAAAACATAAGCTATAACTTAGAGTTAGTATTCTACCTAGGAGAAGAGAGAGGTATTTTCAAAGGCTCAGCTTGTATCAAGAAAAGTTGGCCAAAATTATTTACTGGAAGAGTTGGGGTTATTGTGGTGGGTTAGCAATCATTGTGTACTGGATTTTATTGAGAGGTTTGGGGAAGACCTAGGATTGGGATTAGGTGCAAGAGAGATGGAAAGCAGCTGCTGCAGAGGCCAAAGCAATGGCAGGCCCACAGTAGGTTGGTCTTTTTAATAGGAGACCAAGTTTCATTATTCAACTATATCTTAGTTTGTACAGAATGCCAGATCTGTTGCTGATTACAATGATAGAATTCATCAGTAAGGACATTGATTCTTAAGACTTTTGTTTTTGCAGGTATGTTTCAATCTTGTGCCAATGAGTGGCTTGACAGAAACCTCAGTTCCTGAAGAACATCTAGCACCAGTTAATTAAGGGTGACAAATATTAATAAGAATCATGAGAAGGCCTTGGATAATCACTCTTATCCAAATAACGCTTCAGTTAGTATCACGTAGGGGAAAGTTATCATCCTCACACCAAGTTAGTAGAGAGTGAAGGTTCAATATCCATAGATTTTCAGAAACTTTATTGATATTTTTGCCCAGAAAATAAAAATCAGAGGGAAACAATTCAATATCCCCTTTCAGCAATAATTTTCTTAAAGCAATATAGTAGGCGATGATAGGCTTCAAACAGGAGAAAGAAAACTATAAAAAGAGTAGAATCAGGGATTCCTGTCACTTGGAAAGCCTTAGCCCAAATGTGTTGGTAGAGCTTTAATATCAAAAGGCTTGTGTTTGATCTAAGATTTTAGAAAAAACTCTGTCCCGCATGAGTATAACTGCTTCTGGAGAGCCTTGAGATATTCTCAGGCTTCAATCTCCCTTTGACAGAGAAGTCTAGTAGGTTAGTGTGTGATTTCTCTTTAAGTAGTATACATGAATCCAACTTTGATTTCCTGGACTTTCACTGCACTGTTTGTGTATAACATTACCTGAGAAAGTGACTTCCAATGACATTTTAACATTAGTCTTGCATTGGTGATATTTCCCATAAACCAGGACTTTGGTCTAAAGATCACAGAGGGATTCATATGGTTTATTCTCAGGAACAAGTTACTGAAAAGTGATGATATGCTTGGGCATACTTCATTAACCCCCTCCAAATTTCACCACAGTGGCTTGAAAGAACTAAAGAGGAGGCATGAGATACCCAGTGGCATAATCAGTTAACCTGGGGATAATTTGTGATTTTTCTGTTGAAGTGGATATTAAAGTTTTGAAAGCTTAGGGAAAGGTAAGTTCCCTGGGTAGGTTTGTGAATTCCATCTTCACTATGTAATATATTCATTCTATTTCTCTGAAAAGGTGAGGTAATAGGGCACAGGCACTTCTGGCTGAATGTCAGAGCCTCATACAATATTCAATTTTCTTATTTCAATATGATTAGATTCCTCTCTCAATGGAAAAATGGGTAAAAGTTTGCCAACAGGGAAATGATAACTCTAAATGTAAATTTTCTATTTCATAACACTTTCCTTTATGACAAGAAAAGTCTTTCACCAACCAGAAGGCAGATATAAAATTGTAAAAACAGGAAGGAGACGGTATCTGAATAAGCCCATTTTAGATATTCCGAAGGCCTGTAGGTTTTATTTCCTATTTATGTTCAATTCATTTACTCAGGATTTTTGGCTTGAACAATGAGACCTGTATCAGTGACTTTTTTTTTATTTTATTGAAAATGATTGTTATTATTTATGCTATAGTGGAAAGAAAATAAGATTTTTTTGAGAGACAACATTTTAACACTTTGGGCCAAACCAGTAAGTCATTCTGTCACTGCCAAAGACCATCATGATGGAGCACATGATAACATCTTTTTTGAGTATGTATTGGAGAACATGGTGTTTAACCAAGTTATTTATGCAACACTCAATGCCAATAGCAAATTGTTAGTTTGGTCTTTGATTCTTGCACTTTGGGGATAGCATGAAGTACTATAAACAGGCTTGTTTTAGTATAATAATTATTTCCTTCTGGAGTCTGCTTTATGGACTGTGCCTCACAGGGATAGTCAATATCTTTGAAGAAAGTTCCTAGTGTGGCTTTTATATGGATGTCATTTGTAATGGAGGAACCAGCTGCAAATAAGAAGGTGTATGGATTCCAAAGCATGGAAAAATCAATAAGCAATTAAAAAGGACATGTGATATCTTTTAGAATTTTGCTCTCTGCTCTCTAGATAACCGTAAAAGTTACAATCTGGAAAACCATGCGAATTTGACATGCCAAAGAAGTTTGTATTAGAGCATTTTTGAGTGGATTGTTGCTATAAATCCAGATGAAAAAAAACTCCTTCTTTTAATTTTAAATTGAACCAAAAGGAAAAAAAAAAAAAAGATTCCAAATCTAGATTGTCTAAAGGGATTCCAAAGAGGTTAGAGGAAGGGAGGATCTCTGACAAGTTTAGGATATTCCCAAAGTGTACCATTGACTGGAAGAGAATGGTTGCTGGGTTTACGATCTTGTAGCAATGGAAGCATAAATGTTCAAGAGTAAAGGAATTATAAATGGGGTCATTGATGTTACAGAACATGATCGCTAATAACTCCATACAGGACAAAGATTTAGGTATGGCTATACGATTTTTTCTTCAATCAGTTGAGATCATACTTTCTAGGCCCCATATCTTCTTTCTTTGGCCTAGGTGCTATTGTGTACAAATTAAAGATCTCAGATACTAGTAGATAAAGTGTCAAATAGTAAAGAATTAATCTGTGACATTCAATTATAGCCCAGAGATATTCCAGAAGGAAGCATAAATGTGTGTAGGAGAGGAGTAAGATTTCATAGGTCAGTCTAATAAGAGGAATATGCATGGATTGCGTGAGGGACTAAGTCACAGGGGGTTCTTAAGATAATTGAGTGGAAGCCTTGGGTAAATTGAAAACGGCTGCAATTGTGTGTGAATCAGAGTTTAGGCTATAATTATGGGTCAATAAACAATGGATCTCTGGTTTTTGCTGTCCTGTTGAGATAGAACTACAAATTTTATTATGGTCTTTCATGGAAAAATAGAAAAAAAATATAGTAATCAAGGAGTTCAAGAGTAAAGGAATTATAAATGAGGTCATTGCTGTTACAGAATAAGATCTCTAATAACTCCATACAGGGCAAAGATTTAGGTATGGCTGTACGATTTTTTTCTTCAGATCATCTATAATTCTAGTCAGGTTAGAAGTTAGAAACCAACTGTCAACAATAACCTAGGAGATTGGGAAATCTTCTAAGGTATCTTTTGGTGGTTAGCCAGGAAATGTTACAGTAACTTTCTGATCTTCAAGTGGGAGGAAATATTTTAATACTTGTGGAGGAGAGACACATGCCAGCCCTCAATGGCATGATATTTAAAAGAATACTGCTTAGAATTTAGTTTTAGCAAAGGAATACTTCAATCAGTTGAGATCATACTTTCTAGGTCCCATATCTTCTTTCTTTGGCCTAGGTGCTATAGTGTATAAATTAAAGATCTCAGATACTAGTAGAGAAAATCTCGAATAGTAAAGAATTAATCTGTGACATTCAATTATAGTCCAGAGATATTCAAGAAAGAGGTCTACTGATCCCTATTTAATTGTGGTGTACTGCTACATATGTCTATTCTGATAAGACTCACCAGACAGTAAATCATGTCAACTAGTGAAAAAGCCCAGAGAGGCAGGAGCTGGCTCAGACAAATACAGAGTCTGAAGGTATTAGACATTCCTACCTCTAAAACCTCTTCGCTACTCCAAGGGCAATGATGGGAAAATAATAAAGTGTATGGTTGAAAAGGTAGACAAGTATAAAATAGAAATAGAAGATTTTATGTTTGCAACTGCATAGAAATGTCTCCCCTTTCATTAAGGGAAATTGTGGGTTTACCAGAAAGACTAATTCTCCTAACAAGTATCATTTCTCCAGATAAAATCTGTCATTTGTCTTTGTAGTTTCTGTCTATCAAGTGATGGCAGGGCGATGGTTCTTTCAGTGATGTCTTGCTTCATATATATCTTAGTGATGTCTTTTCTTTTTTTTTTTTTAGATATAGTCTCACTTTGTCACACTTGGTAGAGTGTTGTCGGCAACCTCAAACTCATGGGCTCAAGTGATTCTCTTGCCTCAGCCTCCCCAGTATTTTGGACTAGAGTTGCCTATCACACTGCCCTGCTAGGTTTTTTTTTTTTTTTTAGAGACAGGTTCTCACTCTTGCTCAGCAAGATCTCAAACTCCTGAGCTCATGTAATCCACCTGCCTTCATCTCCCAGAATGCTTGCATTACAGGCGTGAGCCACAGCACCTGGCAGTGATATCTTTCTTGATATGTGTCTTAGATATATACTTGTACTTGGATTTACATAAATGCTTAATCAGAAAAGTTATTCATTAGAGCTTAATTTTTCTGTCTTTCTAAATCAAAGTATCTTTAAAGTGCTCACTCAACTCTTGTAGTTCACATAAACTGGCAGTCTAATTCTTTCTAAATAAATCTACCATAAATCAGGATCAAAACCATCAACAAAGAACCTGGATAGGTCAGTTATAATGTTTTCTCTTTAAATGAGCATAGAAAAATTGATAGTAGTATTGAGATGGTCTCTAAAATATGGAAACTACTTTCTTACCTTACACCGTTAGATATTAATTGATCAATATTAATAATAATGATCTCCATTATTATTGATTATCTCTTAATAATTCTAAGAGGTCTTACCCTATATTTATATCATTTTTATAACCAATGGTAAAATTTTGATGCAGGTATTAATAGTTGATGTCATTTAGGTATCAATCTGTGTTCTCTCTGTCCTCACAAGTTTCATTGCTACAGAGTGATGGATTCAGTTCAAGATTTTTTATATGCTGCTAGGACAATCTTGTATTCTTCTGTGAATTTCTATCCTTTCTTGTAAGAGTTTGGGAAGTACTTAGTTAAATTATGTAAATTCAACTTTCATCAATATTTAATGTTATAAGACAGGCAAAGTGAATCACTCTCTCCATCTACGCAGTAAGACTTTACAAGAGGGGATATTGCCCAATAAGAAGGTGTGGTGGGGGAAGGGCAAAGAGTGTCTGGTGATGATACTGAAGGAGAAGGAAGAACTGTGTGGGAAGCAGGATTCTACATGGACGTGATCTTCCTGCGTGGTGTTGCTCCTGTGAACACATTATTTTATATGGTTATAAGGACCAAGTGAGAAGTGAGACTTTTGAAGTATTAAGAAACAATGTATACACAATTTCTAGGTGTGAGAAAGAAGATGCTTTGAGACAGGAATGTGGGTGACCTCTAGAAGCTGAAAGCCAATATGGTAACAGGGATATCATTTCCACAACAGCAGGAAGTAAGTTCCCCCAGCAGCCTAAAATGAAGTCAAGAATGGATTCTTCCACAGAGCTTCTAGACAACAGTGCAGCCTGGCAGACACCGTGACTTTTAGCTGTGCAAGAAAGCAAGCAGAGGAAGTTGTCAAAACCACCTGGATATCTCACCTACAGATCAACGAGATAGTAAATGGGTTCTGTTTCAAGTTGATAAGTTTGTAGTTATTTGTCAGGTAGTGATACAAGTATAATAGGAAGAAGGGGAGGTACAAAGGTATAGTGTGTGAACAGATTGGAGATGAGTCGCAGAGGGAAAGAAAAGTTTGAGTTTCGATTTTAAATTCTTCATTATTTTATTAGCTAAATAGAGTCTTGCAGAGAAGCAATTTTAGAATTTAATTTTTTTTTGAGACAGATTCTCACTATGTTGCCCTTGGTAGAGTGCTGTGGAGTCACAGTTCACAGCAACCTCAAACTCTTGGGCTTAGGTGATTCTCTTGCCTCAGCCTCCCATGTAGCTGGGGCTACAGGTGTCCGCCACAGCACCCGTCTATTTTTGTTGTCATTGTAGCTGTCATTGTTGTTTAGCAGGCCTGGGCTGGGTTCAAACACATCAGCCCTGGTGTATGTGGCCAATGCCTTAACTACTGAGCTATGGGAGCCAAGCCTAATTTATCCGTTTTTTTATAGTCAACTTCATATTAAAAAATAATTATGTCGTTCATGGAATATTTAGAAACTTTGAACTTTTTATTCTAAGGAGCCACACAGATAAATTTATCTCTTCATGCTTAAGGTTCCCCTATGTGGTCCCTGAAGTTATAAGCTTTTCTTAGTAAAATACTGTGAGAGCTTTAATATTTATTGGCATATTACTATAATTTTTGTAAAAGTAAGATGCTAGGTAATGACTGGAGTTGTCATTGACTGTTGATTGCCCACATTAAAAGAAAGAGAACAAGCAAGAGACAACTAATCTCTCATCCATGGAAGTCATAAGTAGTGAAGATGTTTTTAATCAGAGGCTTACACCAAGAAATCTGAAGAGAAAGAGTAAAGGTTCAGAGGGTGCTAAATACGGGGCATTGGGACTGTGCTCAGAAACATGGTTCAAGGTAGGAAGACGACAAGTGTATGCACGCTATAGTCCTAACTTGGAAAAAATCATCTTGACTTAGCAGACCAGCCTGGGTCTGAATCACAACACCGAAACTGTAGAAGCATATCAACTAGAGCACCTTTAAGCAGGCGCTTTTATTCAGAATGTCATGCCCTGACAACAACTCAGATACATTACTCTACCTTGGGGAAGAAAGGTAAACTTTAGCCAGAGGGAGGGGTCAGCCCAAGTTCAGCCAGTTTCCATAATAGATGATCAAAAAGAGTTCTCAGAAAAGAGAGATCTTTTATTGCAATTTAGCAGCTGTTTGGGCAATTTAAGTTTAGCAAGAAAAATGGAAGATGAAGAAGAATAGTTGTGTGGCCTAAGGTTATCCAAGGGTCACAGTGGAAATTTTTCAGTCTATCAGGAACATTCGCAAATAAAATGCTCAGAGCACATCCTAGGGAGAAAATTACACAAAATAATCTACAAAGAATGTATATCACAAGCAAGGACACTGACAAACACTGAAACCTATCTTTTTGATCTTTTTGTCTAGTTTTAAATATGTGAAAAGACTAATACGTGGAATGAAGTTTACTAAGTATTGAGAATAGTTATTTTAGCCTATGCTATAATAAGAATATTGTCTTTTTTACAAACATAATTTTCTATGTGATTGAAAGTTATCTTTTTAAAATTATTGGTATATATCACTATTGAAAGCAATAATCATTTATTAAAATGGTGTATATACAATGTATTACTAAAACAGTGATTTAGTAAAAAAGTACCTTATTTTGATTTTAGTTTTTCTTGTTTATTTTTTTACCTTTATATTTCAAGTATTTTTTCTACTCATATTTTTGGCACTTTTTTTGCATTCTTTTAATGTCATCTCATTTATAATAATGAAAAGTTAGAATTTTAGTTCCCCACAAAAAAGAGATTAGATGGAAACATTCAGAGTTCATAAAATTGTTGTGTACCTTATATGTATTACAAAGGCTCACAGAAAAGTACAATTCTATAATACATTTTTTGGGGAGAAAATAATAATAAATTCATAGGCTTTCCTACATCGGCAATTGGAATGCTTCTCTGATGTCTATAGACGTGGACAAACATAATATTTAAACATAAAACATCATTTTACCCTTAAATTTAGATCTCTTATAATCTGGTCAATGACAGTTTACCCTTAAATTTAGATCTCTTATGATCTAGTCAATGACAGTTTCATCTCCTTAATTTTTAAAATAGGAAACTTCAATGATGCCAGTAATTGTTTTCTTTTTAATTTATGAATGAACGGTGCCAGTTTCAGTTCAAGAGCACACTTTTTTCTTTTTTCATACACCACCCTTGTCCAAGGAATGGTTTTCTTTATTTGATTACTTTCTTTTCCTCACCTTTTAAAAAATGTATTCCTTCTCATTTATCTCATGCATGGAAGTCTAAATTCTGAGACTAAAATGACGTTTTGAATAAAATTTTTAAATTTCTATTCTTTAAAACACTTTATTTGCAATGTACTTATATTTAAGATTCATATCCTTGTGTTGGTTTTTACTTTCACTGAGTCCTTTTTTTACCCTTTCTCCCCCCATGTAATTTTACTTCTGATTCATTGTCTTGTCACTACCACCATGTATACAAAACTATAAGGTCTCCTTGTATCCAATTTCATATTGTGCTGTATTTTCTACACTGTAACACCTCTTCCCTCATAGTCACTTGTTCAAGATTATATCCCTAAAAAACAAGTCAGTTTGGTGAGAGGAGTGTTTGCATTTTTCCTTTTTACTATGGTTAGCCTTAGTCCATGAAACCTATATATAAAGAAATTGAGAAATATTCTGTGTGTTAAATGACTTAATGAATTAATAACTGATGATTGACTTTTTTTTTGTATAGAAAGGTATTTCAAGGCTAAATGTTGGTGAAACTAGTGATTGTTTCTTGAATTGTAGGATTATTGATTTTCAAACATCTTCCTTTAATTGAATTTTATAATAGTGTAGAATCAATGAATCTGGTACAGAAACCACAGCATTTACATGAATGATTTAAAATTAATTAAATATTAGTGTGCATAAATGAAAAAAGAATATCAACGTAAAATGCAACATTAGCATTTTATCACGTATACAGTGAAATATTACTGGTAAAATTAATACATCAAACACATAAAGAAGGAAAATTCATAACAAAAAAGTGTTGGGGTTACGCTTTGATTGTATTGCCCTGTAATTTTCTTTAAGTCATCTCAATAACCTGTGCTCATACAGTGGACAAACTGTATTAGATTCTCCATTTACGAGTTCTCACAGTATATAATTAGACATTTTCACATTTCTCCCTTAGTACCATATTAAAGAAAATATTAAAGGTTTATCAGAAGCTAATTCTCCTCATTATTTTTTCATTTGTTTACTTAAAATTTTACTTTGAGGAATTTTTTTCTTAAAATAGTTAATTTCAAAATAAAGAAGTTTTGAATGAGCATTTGAATATAGCATTTTGGTAAAATAGAAATAGGTCATTTCTTTTTTCTGCTGTGAAAAAGTCCTTTTCATCTCTGATCAGTGGAACAGAGTCTACCTTGAACAATCCAAACTTAATAAAAAATGACTGAGCCACTCATTCTCTAGAAAGCCCAAGATATATGATAACAATTGACATCAGGGATACTTTACAGACTATTGTAGTTTCCAGAGACTACTGAAAAATTACCAAAACTAAGGAAGAAATGCCACAGGTAGAATATGTCACGCATAACTTGTATTTGTTAATACCAACTTTCAAATGTGAATAATCCAAAGATGTGTTAATACCAATTATTTCTATCATTTTTCTACCACTGACAGAATTTTCTATTTCTGTAGTCCTTAATGGTGCTTAATATGTTTTTACACATATTATTATCCCAACCATCTATTTATGACATAAACACAGGTACCACCAATATAAAGCCAAGGATATGAACCAGAGAGACAAATTATCCACCACGATAACAATCTAAGTCCACTTACCAAAGAAATAAACAAACACTTTGAGGTTGAGGGCAGGCTTTTTGCTTCTGGGTTTAAAAATTCTCGAAATAAACTTACAAGTCTCTAGGTCTTCAACTCAGTGTCTGAAGAAATTGTTCCATTTCCTTTAACTGCCCTGAGTCATTCTGTGGCTGATACCAATATCCATAAGAAAATGCAGAGTTTGTTTTGTTTATTCCCCTTTTTTGTTTTTGAAAGCACTGCTCATTAGCCACTTGTCTCTACTTAAGGGTCTTAATTATAGTTATTTATATAAAACAACTTATGCAAGTATATACAATCAAACAAGGCATTCAAAAGTATTCTCATGAGCACATTGATATGCCATTCACGCAGGCTTATGAGTTATCTTTTGAATCACTGGAATTTTGTAAGGGTATTTATAATATTTGTCTTAATGGTTATTCCTAGGCAATGAAAATGCAAAACTGTATATGGTTCATTTACAGCAAAATACACACCCACCCACCCATCCCCACCCCCTAGGGAAAAAACTTAATCATATACTTGCCATGCTAGGCTTCCTTTGTAGACCCGCTTTTAAAACTAGTCTGTGTTTCTCTAGAACTCTAGAGTAGAACTCTAGAGTACTACTCTCGAGACAGCCTGGGGTGAAACACTGAACTAGGCTCTAGAAACTCATTTTATTTCTGCTGTAGATAGACTTGTGTGGAGGAATTTGAGACTGTATTAAAGATGCAAAGCATATTTAACACGTTATTGGTTATTTGCTTATTACAACTGAGTCAAAGTTGTGTTTCTAACAAACTATACTAAAAGGGCCAAATAGTATTTTAATTATACAAGATCAGACAACTAAATCTGCAAACTCATCCTACAAAAAGTGCTACACCCTCATTGCTGAATATCACTTTGGCCACCTTCAGACTGAGCCTCTCGGGAAGCGGTGCAGTGATGCCAGCGCTCGGTCCACCCTTTGAATCCATTCGGGAGCTCATATGAAGTTTGAGACTTCATGCTAGGAAATGTGCTACGTACCTTATTACTGAATAGCACTATGGTCACTTTCAAAGTACTCCCCTTTTCCCTGAAGCTGGTTTTTAACAAAAAGCCTGGCAGCCCCTGCCTAGCTTCCACCCTTGCCATGTGACCTCTGTGCACCTGCCGGCTGCTTCCTGCAGTGAGTGAAGCAGACTGTGACCCTTACCAAGGGCAGGTGCCCCATCTGAAATTGTCGAGCCACTGGAATCAGGAGCCAGATGAAACTTTTTTTTTTTTTTTTATAAATTAACCAGCCTCAAGTATTTCTTACTAGCAATACCAAATGGCCTAAGACAGAAGAAAAGAGTAAATTAGAAAAACAGGATATAAATGCTTCACACTCCTTGTCAATAAAAGTGGATTTTTTATTTTTCAATTATAACCTATGAGTCTATATAATTTGTTATAATGTATATGAAACATATTAAAGGTGGACTTGCAAGATCCTCTCATCAAGTTGCTCAGTTGATAGTAATAATTGACTCATTACTTCCATAAATTAGAAAACTCCAATAATAAAAACAGGAAAATCAGTTTGCTCACTTATTCTTCTGTTCATCTCTCTTTCTTTTGTTAGTGTGAATATATATCTTCAAAATTTCAAGTTGACTTCCATACATTCCACATACAGTTATTATTTCCAAAAGTTTTTAAATTGTATATTATAAAAAT
The DNA here is from genome assembly GCA_963574655.1 of Perodicticus potto. Lineage (NCBI taxonomy): Eukaryota > Metazoa > Chordata > Mammalia > Primates > Lorisidae > Perodicticus > Perodicticus potto. The sequence continues at coordinate 23,198 of CAUYRH010070417.1, forward strand.
TACTAGTTTTTATATTATAGGTGTCTTTCTCTGCTTTCATTTGCTGTGTAATAAATAGATGTTTTTATGACACATGGCACCTCCTTAAAAAATACCCAATAGTGACATACTACAGCAAGAGGGTATGTAAGGCAAAGGGGAACTGAATAACAGAAATTTGGTTTTTAACAATTGTAATGGAGCCCAGATAACAGAAATTTGGTTTTTAACAATTGTAATGGCTAGCCCAGATATTCTGGTGCCTCTACAAAATACCCGAGGGACTGGGGAACGAGCTTCCCTGCCCCCTCCATTGGCATCCTTGCACTTATGCTGAAGTCCTGCGCCAGGCCCGTCCAGACTCCACCACCACTATTCCCAGCACCCACCTTCCCAGGGGGAACCAAGGGACTGGCATTCCCTGACAACTTATGTTACCACTGGCACCTGTGAACATAACCTGAGGTCCTTAGGGTTGGTCTGTCACTGCTACTGTTATCACCAATGCTACACAATGTCATCCAGGAAACCAAGGGTCTGCCTGCTCGCCTGCCTGCCTAGCCCACACTATCTCTGCTAGCACATAAACAAGCCTCTTGGAGGTTTAAGATTGGTCAGCCCAAATTTGCTCCCGCAGGGTTCACATGCGCAGCCTAGAGGCCCAAGGACGAGCCTGCTCCGCATGCTGCTGCCATCGCCAGGGTCTGAGGACCAGGAAAGCTTCATCACAGCCTCTGCTAGCAACCACAGTTTAAGCAGTCACTGAGGAATTTACAGACACCAAGGAGGATAATTACAGCAGAAGAAAACATATAGAGACTACACTACTGAACCCACCCAGAATAAAAATCAAAGTGTCTCATCAAAGAAACGCTATAAATAAACTTATAGAAAAAACATTTTCCTACTAAAAGCAGTCCATAAAATCAGAATAAGTGAATGTAATCCCAGATGTTCAGAAGTCAATATAAGAACTGTAAACCGTGGAAAATCAAGAGAAAATGACACCTCTAAAGGAAAATAATAAATCTACAGTAAAAAAATTTCAAGGAACATAAACCCTGATATACCCGAAAGAGAATTCAAAATAATGACATTAAAGAAGCTCAGTGAGATATAAGAGATTAAAGATAGATGATACAAAGTAATCAGAAAAACTATTAATGATTTGAATGATAAAGTCAACACAAACATATCACAGAAAACAACAGAAATACTGTAAAGAAGTCAATCAGTGAAATAAAAATACAATTTGTGGCTCCATAGACTTAATGAAGCAGAAGAAATGATTCAAAATTTGCATATAGTTGTTCAAGTCAGACAAAAAATAAGAAAAAGAATAAAGATTTTAAAAGAATGAAGACATACTACTGATTTATGTACATTGATTTTGTATCCTGACACTTTTCTGAATTTATCTATCAACAGCAATTCTATATATAACAGTAGTCAAACTGAAGGTCAAATTAGACTCAATGCTATTGTCAATAGCTACAAAGCAAAGAAAATGCCTAGGAATGTACTTAACCAAGGAAGTGAAAGATCTATACAAGGAGAACTACAAAACCTTGAGAAAAAAACTTGCAGATGGGACAAAAAAAAAAAAAAAGGAAAAAGAAATGGAAAAAATAAATCACACTCATTTATAGGCAAAAATTAGCATTATGAAAATTATCCCTACAATAGAGAATGATTTACAAATTCAGGGAAATCCTCATCAAATAGCTAAAGTCATACTTCAGATATATGGAAAATAATTCTATGTTTTGCTGGAATAAGAAAGGAGCCCAAATAGCCCAAGCAATCTTACGCAAAAACAACAGATCTGGAGATGCTGAATTGCCAGAATTCAAACTAGACTATATGGTTATAGTAACCAAAACAGCATAATATTGCTACAAAAATAAAGACATAGACAAATGGAACAGGACAGAGAACCCAGATAAAAAATCATCTACCTGGGCAGCATCTGTGGCTCAAGGAGTAGGGCTCTGGCCCCATATACCGGAGGTGGTGGGTTCAAACCCGGCCCCAGCCAAAAAAGTACTGCCAAAAAAATTTTTAAAAAATTAAAAAAAAAATCATCTACCTACAACCAACTGATCTTTGACAAAGCAGACAACTTAGAGTGTGGGAATATGCTTATTCCATCAACGGTGCTGAAAAAAATGGGATAGCCATATGCAAAAGATTGAAACAAGACCCCTTTCTCTCACCATTCACAAAAATCAATTCCAGGTGGATAAAAAGCTTGGATCTAAGGTATGATACCATAAGAATTGTAGAGAAAAATATAGGAAAAACTCTTCTAGATATTGACCAAGGTAAAGAATTTATGAAAAAGACCCCAATGGTCAACATGGCAACAACAACATTAATAAATGAGAGTTATTAAACAAAAAGCTTCTGAATGGCAAGGAAACAACCAACAGAGTCAAGAAACTCAAACAAATCCACAACAAACAAAACAAAATAAGAGCAATAATCCCTCTAAAAAGTGGTCAAAGATTCTAAATAGACTTTCCTATATTTCTTAAAGGAAGACATATAAATGGCCAACAGGTATGTGAAAAAATGCTCACTATCACTAATCATCAGGGAAATGAAAACTAAAGCCACAATTATTTATCATCTTACCCTGGTTAGGGTGGCTATTATTAAAAAGACATAAAATAACAGATGTTGATGAGGATGTGGAGAATAGGAAACTTATACACTGTTTGTAGGAGGCACATCAGTAGTATAGCCATATGGAAACCCATATGGAGGTTTCTCAGAAAACTAAACATAGAACTACCGTATGATTCAGCTCTGCCACCACTTGTCATTTATCCAAAGGAGGAAATCGACATATAAAGGGACACCTGCACCTCCATGTTTATCGCAGCTCTATTTGCATTAGCCAACAGGTCAACCTAACTATCATCTCTTCATCGATGAGTAGATGAAGAAAACATGTATAAGCACCAGGGAATAATATTCAGCCACAAAACGAATGAAGCCCTGTCATTTTCAGCAACAGGAATGGAACTGGAGGTTGCTATGTTAAGTAAAAAAAAAGACAGGCACAGAAAGATGAATATCACATGCTATTACTCATATGCAGGAGCTAAAAAAGTTGATCTCACTTAGGGAAAGAGTAAAATGATAGTTACAAAAGGCTGGGAAGAGTGGACGGTAAGGAACGAGGAGACCTGATTAAACCATGCAAACGTATACATAAATAGAAGGAATAATTTATAGGTTGAACAGCATAATTGAATGTGTATAGTTAACATCACCTTGTGAATTTCACCATATCTAAAGGACCAAAATTTAAAATGTCCCCCAGTTAAATTTTTGAGGTGGTGGATACCCTAATTACTATGACTTGATAATAAAAATATTGTATTTATATATCAAAATATCACATGGACCCCATACATACATGCAATTATTGTGTATCAATTTAAATTTCCTAAATTCCTTTGCTTTTCCACCATTGGGTCTGGTTGGAATCCTATCACGATGGTTAGGGTGAGTGAGGTGGAAACTCAGGAAGTTGCCTTTGACATCTCAGTTCTTTTTGTTTTTCTGAGATATTTCTAAAAGTTAAAAATGTTTCAATGTATTTTAATTCTTTTGACTTTCAAAACTTTTTTTATTGTAAAATTTTGGTTCAGAGAAGAGAGCAAATGAAATGTTAACCGAAACAGTATGAAATAGAGAAGAAATTGATAAAATAGGGAATAAATTGCCAAACAATAACTAAGGGGAATTTTAGAGATAAATTATAAAAATAAGCACACCATCCATCAATTATAAGACAGAGAAGAATGGAAGTAGAGAGAGATTTAAATTTGTGTATTCCGTTTTGTGTTTCTCTTTACTTTTGGACAGAAAGAAATGGGCTGTATAAATTAATATTCTTCATGGAAGAGACCTAGAGTGACATTTATAAATAAAACAGTAAGTATAAGAAAAAAAAAATAATAACATACATCAATGGGGAAGAGAGATGAATAGAACCTTCTCTAAAGATGACAGAAAAATGGCCAGTAAATACTTGAAAAAATGCTCATCGTCCTTAATTCTTAGAGAAATGCAAATTAAAACCACCCTGAGATACCATCTAACTACAGTGAGAATGGCCTATCACAAAATCTCAAGATTGCAGATGCTGGCACGGATGTGGGGAGAAAGGAACACTTTTACACTGCTGGTGGGACTGCAAATACAACCTTTTTGGAAGGAAGTATGGAGAAAGCTCAAAGAACTCAACCTAGACCTCCCGTTTGATCCTGCAATCTCATTGCTGGGCATCTATCCAGAAGAAAAAAAGAAAACAAAAAAAACTTTTATTATAAGGACACTTGTACTA
>CAUYRH010070419.1:0-13108 GCA_963574655.1 Perodicticus potto
AAAAAAAAAAAAAAGCTTCTCTTCTACTATGAATAAAATTTCTAAAATCTTAAAACAAACAAAAATCCAAAATAAACCCCAAGCAAAAATTTTTAATTTAGAATATTACAAAATTTTAAAAAGAGTTAAGTAGAACTGTAACTTTCAATTCATCAAAACCGGGATTACTACGAAGTACATTTACATACATTTTTTACTTACATCAAAGGATTACACAAGTAAATATATTAGACTTAAAAATTTAGGGCAGCACCTGTGGCTCAGTGAGTAGAGCACCGGCCCCATATACTGAGGGTGTCGGGTTCAAACCCAGCCCTGGCCAAACTGCAACAAAAAATAGCCAGGCGTTGCGGTGGCTCAAGCAGCTAAGGTGCTAGCCACATACACCTGAGCTGGCGGGTTCTAATCCAGGCTGGGGCCTACCAAACAGCAAACACAGCTGCAACCAAAAAAAAGCCAGCCGTTGTGGTGGGCGCCTATAGTCCCAGCTACTTGGGAGGCGGAAGCAGGAAAATCACTTGAGCCCAGAAGTTGGACGTTGCTGGGAACTCTGATGCCATAGCACTCTACCTAGGGCAACGGCTTGAGGCTCTGTCTCAAAAAAAAACATTTAAATGCAGGAGACAACTATCAAAACTACTAAATAAAAGGCAAGGGAAAACACTTAATGGTTAATTGAAAATATCAGTATATGACTTGGTACCCATAGCACAGTGGTTACGGCACCAGCCACATACCCGAGGGTGGTGGGTTCGAACCCAGCCCGGGACACCTAAAATGACAATGACAACTGCAATAAAAAATAGCCAGGCCTTGCAGCAGGTGCCTGTAGTCCCAGCTACTTGGGAGACTGAGGCAAGAGAATTGCTTAAGCCCGAGAATTTGAGGTTGCTGTGATCTGTGACACCACAGCACTCTACTGAGGGCAACAGTGAGGGCAACTGTCTCAAAAAAAAAAAAAAAAAGGATCAGTATCAACTCAATTTCAAGAGTTTTTTTCTTAAAATCATTTAAAACATTTTATTTTAGCTCTGATCAATGACCCAACAGTTTACACCAGAAGCAGTGAACATATACACACACTCAATGCCCATATTCTACTTTCCACAAAATAAATCATGATTTCCTCAAGAAACACCTTATTCCAAGTCTAAGACAAGTGATGTACAAGATGGGCTTGTGCTATCTTGTACCACAGACAGCCAAGGAAATGCTGAAAGACTAATGGGATTCTGAAAGAATCACCAGTAAGGCATGTACTTCTCCTACATCCACATGGCATTAAAAAATTTTATTTCAATTTTTTACCTTTAACTTTGACACACATCTTCATAGAAATCTCTAGAGCCACTTTGAGGAACCTAATCCAGTTACCCCATGCATACCCATCTTTATCTCTCTCGAGTTATAGCACCTGTTCTATCCATGTAACTAAGATGTGAATGTCAGTGGACATTTCATCCTCAAGATAGAAATATTCATTGTGGCTGGGTGCGGTGGCTCACGCCTGCAATCCCAGCACTATGGGAGGCTGAGGAGGGAGAATTGCTTGAGCTCAGGAGTTCGAGACTCGCCTGAGCGAGAGTGAGACCCCGACTCATGAAAAAAATGGAAAAACCCAGCCGGGCGCACGGCAAGCACCTGTAATCCCAGCGGCTTCCGGAGGCTGAGGCAGCAGGATGCCCATAGCCCGAGTCAGAGGTTGCAGTGAGTTACCACGCCCACTGCACTCTGCTCAGGGGCATAGGGTGGCACTGTGTCTCAACAAAAAAAAAAAAAAGGAAAGAAATAAAAAATAAGCAATGAAATAAAATTAAAAAACCAAAACAAAAAAATAAAAATGCATTGTGTATCATTATGTCCTGCCATCCAGAAGGATGACTGATCTATATTAAATCCTCCTATTTTTCCCCTTTCCAGGTGACCTACAAGTAACTAAAGTAGTTACAGGCTAATGTACTCACTTTTCTCCATATATAGGTAATTCAATGCTAAGTTATAAAGATTCTAAAAATAAGGCAAAATCTGTGAGAACATTGATATAAGGTCATTCTTTTCTTGGAATTAATTTTAAGAAAGAATCCTTACATTTGGCTATATGTGGTAAAAGTAAACAGTTTTCCTTGAAAGGAAGGAATAAACAATTTTTATTTTTTCATTTATTCCTTACTAAATTCAATTCTTTACACTAAGCACAGATTACTTTGAAAATTACACTCATAGGCAAGTTTAGTTTTTAAAAAGATCTCTGAAAATAATTAAGTTCCATTACGTACCTGTGTGCTTTCCCTCTCCACTTGTAAGGCTGAGCTGAATCAGGATTTATTTCAATGGCTCTGTCACAGTCTCGGATGGCAGCATTTGGCTTCTGTAATTTGATGAAGACACTAAAAAATAAATATGAAATTAAAAAAGTATTCATGTGAGGCAATAAAGCCTTTGGGAAAACCATAGAAGCAATTTTATTTGCACAGATGAGCAGCAATTAATTATTCACTTGGGGATGCTTTTCAGTTCATTTCTCACCTGGCTCTCTTGGCATACAAAATGGCCAACCGAGGGTTCAGCTTGATGGCATCTGTGAACAAGTTGATGGCTTTCTGTAGCTCACCTAAAGTAGAACAAAAGTTGAAAAACATTCAGAGGATAAAAACATACAAGTACTAGGCACTGTACTTTACACCTGTAATCCTAGCACTTTGGGAGGCTGAGGCAGGAGGATCACTTTAGGCTAGGAGTTTGAGACCAGCCTGGTCAACAAAGAGAAACTTTGTCTCTGTAAAAAATAAAAATAAAGTCAGCTGGGAGTGGTAGGTAGTGCCTGTAGTCCTAACTAGGAGGCTGAAACAGGAGGATTATGTGAGCCTAGAAGTTCAAGGCTATAGTGAGGTAGGATGAAGTCACTGCATTCCAGCTAAGACTCTTATCTCTCTTTAAAACAAAAACTGCCTCTTGAAAGCATACTCACTTTAGACACAGACAATTTCTGGGTACATAACATCCCTCAATAGTAGAATACCATATTCTTAGACCAGTATTGATTTTTTTTCTTTTAAGGGAGAGTCTCACTTTATCACCCTTGGTAGAGTGCTATGGCTTCAAGCTCACAGCAACCTCAGACCCCTGGGCCCAACGGATTCTCTTACCTCAGCCTCCTAGTATCTGGAACTACAGGCACCTGCCACGACATCCAGCAATTTTTTTTCTTTTTTTAGGAAACAGAGTTTAACTATGTCGCCCTCGGTAGAGTGCCGTGGCGTCACAGCTCACAGAAACCTCAAACTCTTGGGCTTAAGCGATTCTCTTGCCTCACCCTCCCAAGTAGCAGGGACTATAGGTGCCTGCCACAATGCCCGGCTATTTTTTGGTTGTACTTGTCATAGTTGTTTTAGCAGGCCCAGGCCGGGCTCGAACCCGTCAGCTTCAGTGTATGTGGCTAGAGCTCTATTCCCTGAGCTACAGGCACCGAGCCTACATCCAGGTATTTTTATTTATTTATTTATTTTTGAGACAGAGTCTCACTATGTTGCCCAGGGTAGAGTGCCATGGTGTCACAGCTCACAGCAACCTCAAACTCTTGGTTTAAATGATTCTCTTGCCTCGGCCTCCCAAGTAGCTGGGACTATAGGTGCCACCGACAGCACCCAGCTATTTTTAGAGATGGGGCCTTGCTATGGCTCAGGCTGGTCTCAAACCTGTTAACTCAGGCAATCTACCTGCCTCGGCCTCCCAGAGTGCTAGGATTATAGGCGTGAACCACTGTGCCCAGTCCCAAGATTGATTTTTTAATTGAGAAAAAGGTTAAGGGATAAAATCAATTTAGAGGACAAGGTAAATTAGTTTTATTCCATTGATTTTCTTTTTTTTTTTTTTTTTTGCGACAGAGCCGCATGCTGTTACCCTGGATAGAGTGCCATGGCACCACAGCTCACAGCAACCTCCAATTCCTGGGCTCAAGCGAGTCTCCTGCCTCTGTCTCCCAAGTAGCTGGGACTACAGGTGCCTGCCACAACACCTGGCCATTTTTCAGCTGTCATTGTTGTTTGGCAGGCCTGGGCTGGATTAGAACCCGCCAGCTCAGGTATACGTGGCTGGTGCCTTCGCCCGTTGAGCCACAGGCGCCAAGCCCATTGATTTTCATTTATCTATTTAATTAAAAGGATTAAATTAAGCTTAAAAGGAAAAAAAAAATCACTCAGACTAACTTCATAGGCTATTTTTTTTTTTTTTTTTAAGAGACAGAGTGTCATTTTGTCGCCCTCGGTAGAGTGCTGTGGCATACAACTCACAGCAACCTCCAACTCTTGGGTTTAGGCGATTCTCTTGCCTCAGCCTCCCAAGTAGCTGAAGCTACAGGCGCCCACCACAACACCCAGCTATTTTTCTGTTGCAGTTTGGCCGAGGCTCGGTTTGAACCTGCCACTTTGGGCATATGGGGCCGTGCCCTACTGACTGAGCCACAGGCGCCCCACAGGCTGATTTTTTAAAACCAGAGCAGTATACTACTGAAAAAAAGGTACAAAACCTCAAGAAAGATAGAAATCATAAAAGACCACAACCTATTATTCACATAGTTAACTTTATTAGTCTCTTTTCTTTCTTTTTTTAATTATTGTTGGGGATACATTGAGGGTACAAGAAACCAGGTTACACTAATTGCATTTGTTAGGTAAAGTCCCTCTTACAATCGTGTTTTGCCCCCAAAAGGTGTGGTACACACCAAGACCCCACCGCACTCGCTCCTTCTCTCTCTCTGCTCCTCCTTTCCCCTACCCCTCCCTCATTCTTTCTCTCTTTGCTCTCCCCTTCCCCCACCCCCACCGTGTCATTAACTGTCATTAAGTGTCCTCATATCAAAATTGAGTACATGGGATTCATTTTCTCCATTCTTGTGATGCTTTACTAAGAATAATGTGTTCCACTTCCACCCAGGTTAATACAAAGACTGTAAAGTCTCTGTTTTTTTAAATGGCTGAATAGTATTCCATAGTGTACATATACCATAGCTTGTTAATCCATTCCTGAGTTGGTGGGCATTTACGCTATTTCCACATTTTGGCGATTGTAAATTGAACTGCAATAAACAGTCTAGTGCAAGTGTCCTTATGATAAAAGGATTTTTTTCCTTCTGAGTAGATGCCCAGTAATCAGATCCTTATTAGTCTCTTAAGAAATATTCACAAGATGGGTGGCGCTTGTGGCTCAAGGAGTAGGGGCTGAAGGTGGTGGGTTCAAACTCAGCCCTGGCCAAGAACTACAAAAAAATAAATAATAAATAAAATAAAATGAAAAAAAAGTATTCACGAGATATGGCCAAGAGCAATGGCTCATGCCTGTAATCCTAGCACTCTGGGAAGCTAAGGTGGGTGGACTGCTTAAGCTCAGGAGTTGGAGACCAGATCGAGCAAAAACAAGACCCTGTCTATTCTAAAAATAGAAAAATTAGCTGGGCGTAGTGCCGGGTGCCTATAGTCCCAGCTACCTGGGAGGCTAAGGCAAGGGGATCACTTGTACCCAAGAATTAGAGGGTGCCAAGAACTAGGATGTCACGGCACTCTACCCAGGGTGAAAGAGTGAGACTCTGTCTTAAAAAAAATTATTTTTCAAGAGTTTAAACATACTATAAAATTAGAACAGTTTTTTGCACAAAGTCTAATTCTTGGGGAGATAAGAAAAACAAAATTTTTAAATAACATCACAATTCACAGTGAAAAATATTTACATAGTGAATGAGTTAAAGGACTTTAAAAGAATTCATGAAAACAAGACAGAAAAATATTCAGTCCTTATTTACTACTATGGATAGCTACTGTAGGTAATTATGCATGTATCTTTAATAAGCAACTCATTCCTACCATACTCAAAAGGAAACTCCCAGCTCATCTCCAAATCTATTCCCTAACCTTAGCTTCTGTATTTACTAAATAAATGGCTTCTCCTATCATCTAGTTATGAGTTGGTAAACTTTTCCTGAAAAGGAGCATATAGTAATTTTAGGCTTTACAGATCATAGTGTACATAATAAGTACTCAATGATGCTGATATAGTGGGAAAACAGCCATATTTAAGTAACACACCAGGTTCAAATCAAGGCACTCTATCGCATGGGACCAGGAGGTGAAGGCCAGCCTGAGAAGTAGTGAGACTGACCTCTGTCCCTTACAAATAATTAAAATATTACCCAATAAAGCCTGTAGAACCACCCCTCCCCTGGCTCCATAGTCCAGCTTTTAACTATGTTCTTCAAACAAAAGTATTTTGGCCAGCCCACATGAGGCTTGAACTCAGACCCCCAGCTTAGAATACTAGTGTTTTATCACTTAGAATATACTACAGAATTGCACAAATATGAAAATTAGAACTACATTAAATTTACACATAAACAGCACAGAAAGAAATGTGGAAAACAAAAACATTATTAAGTGGTAGGGTCATTTTCATTGTATTAAATATTACTGAGACAATAAATAACAAAATGGGGGAAGAAAAGACAATACACTAATACAAGTGAAAAAATTAATGAAGTAAGTGTGGTGTCTCATGGGCATTCTACAAGGCCCAGACAGGTAAATTCTTAAGCTCAGGAGTTTGAGACCATCCTGAGCAAAAGTAAAACCCTGCCTCTACTAAAAATAGAAAAATTAGCTGGTTGTTGTGGTGGGTGCCTATAGTCCCAACTATTAAGGAGATTGAGGCAAAGGAATCACTTGAGCCCAGGAGTTTGAGGTTGCTGTGAGCTATGATGATGCCATGGCACTCTACCCAGGGTGACAGAGTGAAATTCTGTCTCAAAAAACACTGAAATAGGTAAAGAAGATCATTGCAGAAAAGCAGTGAAGTAACGAAACACTCCAGGCTGGGTGTGGTTGCTCACACCTGTAATCCTAGCACTCTATGTGGGCGAGGCGAGTGGATTGCCTGAGCTCACAGGAACAAGATCAGTCTGAGCCAGAGTGAGCCCTCTAAAAATAGCCAGGCGTTGTGGAGGACCTGTAGTCCCAGCGACTCCAGAGGCTGAGGCAAGAAGATTGCTCAAGACCAAGAATTTGATGCCACAGCACTCTACCCAGGGTGACAGAGTAGAACTCTGTCTCAAAAAAAAAAAAAAAAAAAAAGTTTAATGAATCTATTAATGAAGTACAAATGCTCACCAGCATTACATGGCAGCCTCTATACAACGAAGGCAATGTGATGCACCGCCACACAGATATGAAGAGTATGCATGGAAACGTTATTGATAGTATCCATAATATCCAAGTTTATAAATGATGTGTTCTTACAAATTATAACAGATTAAACATATTTTATACTCTCAGCACTCTCACTTTGATAGGATTTTTTGAAGAGGACCTAATACGCAAAGACTAGAATAAGAAAGGTAATGCCCCAGGATGCGGTGGCTGACACCTATAATCTCAGCACTCTGGGAGGCTGAAGTGGGTGGATTCTTTGAGCTCAAGAGTTCGAGACGAGCTTGAGTAAGAGCAAGATCCCATCTCTACTAAACAGAGAAAAAGTAGTCAGGTGTTGTGGCAGGTCCCTGTGGTCCCAGGTACTCAGGAGGATCAGGCAAGAGGACTGATTGAGCCCAAGAGTTTGAGGTTGATTTGAGATATGATGCCATGGCACTCTAATAATGGGCAACAAAGTGAGACTCTGTCTCAAAAAAAAAGGTCACTGTTGTAATGCTACTTTATTTTTTAAACTTTCACCTTTTACAAGCCTTTTATCAGTGGAAGAAACCAAGATGCAGTAATTGGAAGCAGAGACTTTGAGTCATATCAGATCTGCACATATAAAAGCAAGATAACTGACACTGAGTGATTTCTACTTCTTTATTAACGAACACACTATCATCTCCAGTATAAGATACTCTATAAACTTAAGTTCCTTTCTACTTTTCCACTATTTAACAGTTAATCAGACTACTAAAGAAACTGAGCAAAGAAAAAAAATTACTCACCATCATTTAGCGCATCAATGGCAGCCACTTTCTTATCATTTGCCTGATCCATCATCTCCTCGGTTATCTAGGGGGGGAGTGAAGGAGTAAAGAAAGCAAGAGACAAAATCAATCTGGACTGTTTTAAGGAAAAAGCAATCACTAAAACATTTTTCGTTCGTTTTTCTCAAGTCTCCAGAGAGCCAAGAGAATAATTATGATAACTGCTTAATGAGCAGGTATATCAAAGGAGCATTTTCCTTTTACACTAAACAAATTTCACTCTCTACACTTTGCCTTACATATGACCTTTGCTTTCCTCCATCCCAACCAGGTACTTCTGCTCTAGTCTTAACCACCCCTTTCCTAGCTAAATATCACCTCCTCCATAAATACTAAACCCAACCTCCTCAGAAACAAGAAATTGTTTTTAGGCTTGAATCTTCAGAAAAAAGATCTCACTCCTTTGTTCTTGTAAGTGTCCCCTGAACACTTAGAAAACACACTGTACAAGATGTTGACAGTACAAAGATTAGTAAGAATAAAAACTTAATAGCAAACATCCAACCTTAAATGGAACGTTCAAAGGCAATTCCTTTAACTAAAAGAAAAAAATATTCATTTTACCACCATCACTGTGTAAAATCAAGGTGCTGACTAATTCATGAAGAAAATGACTTGACAGGTTTAAAAACTGGAAGGAAATGAGCAAACTGTCTTCTTTACATTTACCTGGAAAATCCAGTGGAAATGATGACAAATCATTCTATCTAGTGAGACAATTTGATAAAGTTGTGAGATCCAAGAAGAACTTAAAAAACAAAATCCAGGGCGGACAGTGCCTGTGGCTCAGTGATTAGGGCACTGGCCCCATACACTGAGGGTGGCGGATTCAAACCCAGCCCCAGCAAAGGCAATTAAAAAATAGACAGGGGTTGTGGCGGGCACCTGTAGTCCCAGCTACTCGGGAGGCTGAGGCAAGAGAATCGCCTAAGCCCAGGAGTGGAGGTTGCTATGAGCTGTGATGCCACCACGCTCTACCGAGGGCAATAAAGTGAGACTCTGTCCCTCAAAACAAAACAAAGCAAAACCCAGAGCTCATCCACACCAGCAAAGTCATTTACAAAACATAGTTTTTAAGATCGCACAAGACTTTCTACATAAGGAAAAAGTAAAATTCTATTAAAGGATAGAAAAGAAGACTTCAAGAAATTTTGACATACATTCCCTATATTCATACAAAAGAAATTACTGTAAACACCCTACATTTACCCCAGGTTACTCAAAAAATTCAAACCCAATTCTAACAAAAATTCCTACATTTTTTTTTTTTTGCAGCTAAAGTGGTCTTTATTCCATTTAGAGCACAGGTGAAGTGAGATTTCTGACCAGGGAAAAATCTAGTACATATGGAGTTTTGTTTTTTCTTTTATTGTTTTTGGCTGGGGTTGGGTTTGAACCTGCTACCTCTGGCATATGGGACCGATGCTCCACTCCCTTGAGCCACAGGCACCGCCCTTTTACCATTTTTTTTTTTTTTTGGGGGGGACAAAGTCTTACTATGTCACCCTTGGTAGACTGACGTAGTATCACAGCTCACAGCAACCTCAAACTCTTGGGCTTAAGCGATTGTTTTTTTTTTTGTTTGTTTGTTTTTTGCTTTTAGACTTAAGCGATTCTCTTGCCTCTGCCTTCCAAGTAGCTGGGAGTACAGACACCCACCACAACACCCGATTACTTTTTTGTTGCAGTTGTTTAGCTGGCCTGGGCCGGTTTCGAACCCGCCACCCTCAGTGTATGTGGCTGGCGCCATAACCACTGTGCTATGGGCACCGAGCCTTTTTGTTGTTGTTGAGAAAGAGTCTCACTTTGTCACCGTTGGTAGAGTGCCATGGCATCATAGCAACCTGAAACTCTTAGGCTAAAGCAATTCTTTTGCCTCACCCTCTTGTGGTCTCTCTAGCTGGGATCACAGACACCCACCATAATGCCCAGCTATTTTTTTTTTTTTTTTGAGACAGAGCCTAAAGCTGTCACCCTGGATAGAGTGCTGTGGCATCATCACAGCTCATAGCAACCTCTAATTCCTGGGCTCAAGCAAGTCTTTTGCTTCCGCCCCCAAGTAGCTGGGACTGCAGGCGCCCGCCACAATGCCCGTCCATTTTTTGGTTGCAGCCGTCATTGTTGTTTGGTGGGCCCGGGCTGGATTCGAACCGCCAGCTCAGGTGTAAGTGGCTGGTGCCTTAGCCTGTTGAGCCACAGGCGCCGAGCCGTGCCCAGCTATTTTTTGAGATGAGGTCTTGCTCTGGCTCCGGCTGGTCTCTAACCTGTGAACTCAGGCAATCCACCCTCCTTGGCCTCCCAAGTGCTGGGATTACAGGCGTGAGCCACCACAATCCGCCCCAATATATATATATATATTTTTTTTTTTTTTTTGAGACCCTATCTTGCTTTGTCACCTAGTCTAGAGTGAAGTGGCATCATCATAGTTCACTATACCTCAAACTCCTGGGCTTTGGTCATCCTCCTACCTCAGCCTCCTGAGCAGCTAGAACTACAGGTGGATGACACCAGGCCCAGCTAATCTTTCTACTTTTGGTAGAGGACTGGGTCTTGCTCCTGGCTTAGGCCAGTCTAAAACTTCTAGCTTAAAGTCAGTCTTAAATTTCTGGCTTCAAGCCATCCTCTCGCCTCAGCCTCACAAAGAGCTAGGATTAGAGGCATGAGCCACCATGGCCAAGTCTATGAATTTTGACACACTTAAAAATTATTTATTTTGTTAATAGACAGGGTCTTACTCTGTCACCCAGGCTGGAGTGCAGAAGCATGACCATAGCTCACTGAAGCATTCAACTCCTGGGCTCAAGTGATCCTCTACCTCACTCTCCTGAGTAGCTGGTAGTACCGAAATGTGCTGTGACACCTACTAATACCTTAAAATTGTTTTATAGGGACAGAGACTTGCTATGATCTCCAGACTAGTCTCAAACTCTTGGCCTCAAGTGATCTAAAGTGCCTTGGCCTCCCAACTGCTGGGATTACAAGCCCGAACTATTGTGTCCAGTGTTAAAATACATATATGTATATATATTTATGTACACACACAGTCTCACTTTGTCCCCCAATGGAATGCCATGGTGTCATAGCTCGCAGCAACCTCAAAGTCTTGGGCTCAAGCGATCCTATCCTCTTGCTTTAGCATCCTACTCAAAAAATTCAAAGCAATTCCAACCAAAATTCCTACAATTTTTTTTTTGAGACACAGTCTCACTTTGTTTTTTTTTTTGGAGACAGAGTCTCAAGCTGTTGCCATGAGTAGAGTGCTGTGGCATCACAGCTCACAGCAACCTCAACTCTTGGGCTCAAGCAACTCTCCTGCCTCAGCCTCCCAAGTAGCTAGGATTACAGGTGCCCACCACAACACTCGGCTATTTTGTTGTTGTAGTTGTCATTGTTTTGCAGACCCAGGCTGAATTTGAACCTGCCAGCTCCAGTGTAAGTGGCTGGCACCCTAGCCACTTTAGCTACAGGCGCTAAGCCCAGAGTCTCACTTTGTCACCCTTCGTAGAGTGCTGTGGCTCATAGCAACCTCCAACTCTAAGGCCTCAAGCAATTCTCTTGTCTCAGCCTCCCGAGTAGCTAGAACTACAGGTGCTCGCCACAATGCCTGGCTTTTCTTTTCTTTCTTTTTTTTTTTTTAAGACAGGGTCTTGCTCTTGCTCAGGCTGGTCTTAAAACTCCTGAGTTCAAGCAATCCACCTGCCCTGGCCTCCCAGAGTGCTAGAATTTCAGGAATGAGCCGCCTCATCCAGTCCTAAAATACATTTTTAAAAAGAATAAAAGAACTTAGCTGGGCGTTGTGGCGTTGGAGGTTGCTATGAGCTGTGTGACGCCACGGCACTCTACCGAGGGCAATAAAGTGAGACTCTTGTCTCTACAAAAAAAAAAAAAAACAATAACCACTTCACCAGATAGTAAATAAGATATCCTACAAAGCCTAGCTATTTTCTTTTTTTTTTTCCTAGACAGAGTATCATTATGTCACCCTCGGTAGAGTGCAGTGGTGTCTCAGCTCACAGCAACCTCAAACTCTTGGGCTTAAGCAATTCTCTTGCCTTAGCCTCCCAAGTAGCTGGGACTATAGGCGCCCAACACACGCCCATCTGTTTTTTGGTTGTAGTTGTCATTGTTTGGCAGGCCCAGGCTGGGTTTGAACCCACCAGCTTCAGTGTATGTGGCTGACACCCTAGCTGCTGAGGTACAAGCACTGAGCCAAGCCTGGATATTTTAAAAATTAACAAATTAAAAAACAACAAAAAAAAGACTTATAGTCAGGCACAGTGGCTCACATCTACCATCCTAGCACTCTGGAAAGCTGAGGAGGGTGTACTGCCTGAGCTAATGATTTCAAGACCAGCCTGAGCAAGAGCAAGATTCCATTTCTAAAAATAGCTGGGTGTTGTGGTGGGCGCTTTTAGTCACAGCTACTTGGGAGGCTGAGTGAGGCAAGAGAATCACTGAGCTCAAACTCTTGGGCTTAAGCAATTATCTTGCCTCAGCCTCCCAGTACCTCGGACTACAGGTGCCGTGCTATTTGTTATTGTTGTCATTGTTGTTTAGCAAGCCCTGGCTGGGTTCGAACCCACTAGCCCCGGTACGTGTGGCCAGTGCCCAAACAACTGAGCTTTGTGCACCAAGCCAAATTTTTAATCTTTTAATTCACTTATTTATGAATGAGGCAGGGTCTTACTATCAGCCAGCATGGAGTGCAGTGGTACGATCATAACACACTGCAACCTCTACCACCTAGGCTAAAGTAATCCACCTGCCTCTGCTTCTTGAGTAGAGACTACAGGTGAGACCACATCTATCTAAAGCTTTTAAGTTTTTTTTTGTAGAGACAGGGTTCTTGCTATATTGCACAGGCTGATTTCAAATGATCCACCTTAGCCTTCCATGCTTCCGCACTGAGATAAGAGGCATGAGGACCTTGCTACAATTTTATTTTGAAGGTAATGTAGAACACAGGACACAAAACCCAAATTCAGATGAAGTGGGCATATGTGGTCTATCTAGATGTCTTTCAGAATAAATCTGGAGGCTCGGCGCCTGTGGCTCAATGGGCTAAGGCGCCAGCCACGTACACCTGAGCTGGCAGGTTCGAAT
>CAUYRH010070421.1:0-13906 GCA_963574655.1 Perodicticus potto
AACAGCACAGCAGTTCCCAAGGAGTAAGAGAATGCCAAAGAGAACCTTAATTGACCTTTTTTCCCTGTGAGAATATAAAGGCATGGTGTCAACATAAAGTGTCGTCTCAGTCTCAGTCTCAGCCTGACTGAGTCCATTACCCTGTGTGTGTGTGTGTTTTTTCATCCCAGCGCCCCCTCCTCAGAACCTCACTAGTGGACGGGGGGGTCCGTCAGAGGAAGCACTATTGAGGCATGCTGATGAAACAAAATAAACAAATGGCAACTTTAATACATTTTACAAAGATACATCTGCTTTCGATAGTACTAATCAAATTTCATGTGAGTGTGAGTTTGGAGTTCCTGGCACCCACCAATATAATAAAGACCTCCCAGTTACAAGTACAATAATAAGTGTGGATGACAAATAACTTTCAATGTGGTAAAAATGCAATTTAGATCTTTGCAAAAGGGAAGACAATCAAATATGAAGCAATTACGGAGAAAGGTACAAATGAAAAAGAGAAGGAGCATCAAAAAACTTACAATGCCAAATATGAAGACAATGATGAGTGATAATTACCAGAGCTGTCCAGAAGGTATCCAGCCATGTATTTCTGTATTTTTCATATTACATGGCTGAACCCTTCTGGGCAATGCAATCAATGACGTTAAAAAGGCATAAAATATAACTCAGATGATTAACTTTCACAACAATTGGATATCATAATTTTGGGGATATTGAAATCTACCTGATGCAAGGCACTGTGCTGGATGTGGTAGGGAATCAGACATGAATGGCCTTTCCTGTGTTCTAAGAGCTCACAATCTAATGTGTGGGGGAGGCTGAAGGAGGCCAGGGGAGAACTGAATATTGAATAGAATTTGATGTGTGTGTACTGGTAAATACTACATGAATGGAAGTATAAGGGGAATAAAAGAACATCATAAGTACTGAGAGAGAGCTAGGTTATTTTTCCATGCTCCTGTGTGGGACGTTTGGATTTTATTTATTGGAAAACAACCTCCCTCATCTTTCTACTACAAGTCACAGATATCGACAGTGATAGCCATTCTCTTGTTCTTTCCTCCCGTTTACAATTAAAGTGTTTTCATTCCAATTAAGGCAAATCTTGCCATTTGTACTTTTCACATGTTTCCTATTGGCTCATCAATCTTTCCTCACCCTACAAACATGCTTTCGTAGCTCTCACTTTAAAGACAAAGAAAACATTTTAAAAACAACCAGTGCTGTGCTGATAAACTGGGTATCCAAAAGAAGAAGAAAGGAAGTAAACGAGCAACAACCACCACCACAAAATCCCTGATTTGTAGTGTTTGCCAATATTATGCTGTAAATACGGAGTGTCCCAAAGGTCACCAAAAGGTCATCAAAAGTAGGGAAAATGGAGGATTTTAGCTAAATGTACCTCCATTGACAAAATATTTACAAAGCAGTCACTATATGCTGTGCACCTCTTTGTAAAATTTTGTAATCAATATTTTGTAAATGTACATTTAGCTACAATTTCCCATTTTCCCTATGTATGATGAGTTTTTTTTGTTTGTTTGTTTTTTTCTTTTTTTCTTTTTTGAGACAGAGCCTCAAGCTGTCACCCTGGATAGAGTGCTGTGGCATCACAGCTCACAGCAACCTCCAATTCCTGGGCTCAAGCGAGTCTCTTGCCTCCGCCTCCCAAGTAGCTGGGACGACAGGCGCCCGCCACAACGCCTAGCCATTTTTTGGTTGCAGCCATCATTGTTGATTGTCGGATCTGGGCTGGATTCAAACCCACCAGCTCAGGTGTACGTGGCTGGTGCCTTACTCCATTGAGCCATAGGCGCCAAGCCTTAATTTTTATTTATAAAGCTTTGATTAGAAACTTTTATTATGAGCTTTCATAAGTTACATTTCTTTTTTTTTTTTTTGAGACAGAGTCTCACTATGTCACCCTCAGTAGAGTACCATGGTGCCACAGTTCACAGCAACCTCAGAGTCTTGGGCTTAAGCGATTCTCTTGCCTCAGCCTCCCAAGTAGCTGGGACTACAGGCACCTGCCACAATGCCAGGCTATTTTGTTGTTGTTGTAATTGTCATTGTTGTTTTAGCTGGCCCTGGCTGGGTTTGAACCTGCCAGCCCTAGCTCATGTGGATGGCACCCTACCTGCTGAGCTGTGGGCACCACCCCACATTTTTAATATACCTGTTTACCACTTCTTCCCTCTATGAATTCCCCCACAGCTTTAAAAAATAGAAATTCATAAATTAACATTGAGTATTATGCAGTTTTTACACAACAACAGGCAGGTCAATGTTTTAAGTTGTTTAACCCTTTCCCGGGGTCTCCCATCCTGAACTGACAAGAATACAGCCTCTGAACTCTCAGAAGCAGAAATGACAAACCTGTTCCATATCCCACCTATCTCTTAGCACACAGGTACTCAACAGGTGTGGGATAACAATAGTGAGAAACTGCAGAAACTTTGACTGGGATGACCGTTCCTAAGGGCAATGAGAACAGCAGGTTGGGTTCAGCTGTGGCTTGAACCTGGGACTGTATTTAAACTCTCCAGGCCAAGAAATACCAAGAACTGAGTCACAAGCTCCAAAGGGTTGGCACAGACCCAGTCTAATTTGGGGAATCTAGTTTTCTCATTATTGACCCCTCTTTAGTTCCTGACCAACAGCTCTTTCTTTCCAAAGAGAGTAGAATGCCCTAGGGACACCTAGGGAGGGGTGACAGGAGGGGCACAGAGCCTGTCCTCAAGCCCCTAAATTTCCCTTTAAATTCACAAAGAGAATGGATAATTAGGGGAGGACTGTGGATGCCGAGGGGTTCTAAGTAAAGTTAAATATGGACCTTAGGGTTCTAACCCAGGGAACAGCCTGATTATCTAGTGTTAGCTTTCAGGCGTTGCTGGAATTCTTCTTCCTTGGATTTGTTTTTAAAAGCTCATCCTTCGGCGATCAAAGGGTATCAGCTTGCCCAGCATCTTCCTTAAAAACTTACTTTCTGGTTTGTTGAGTACATCCAAGAAGAAGTCTTCTCTCTGCAGGAGGCAAAAAGGTTGAACAGATTCAGATCTGCTTCCTGGAGAACACCTCAGCTTAGCCTGCAGAATCCTCTCAGCCCTCATCCATCCATACTAGCTTTCTAGCAGACCAAATTTCTCAGCTTTCAGAATACAAGCCCAATGCCAGCCCTCAGAATCCCATCCCCACCCCACCAAATCTTTTCCCTATAGCTTAAGTTCTATGACTGTATCAAGTCACAGCATAATATAGTCAACACTCTAAGTTTTTGTCAGACCTCTTTTTCCAGGAGGGGCAGGACTTAGTAGTTCCCACTCCACAGAGAGACAATAAAAGTCCATAGAGGAAGACAGGGAGCACTGCCGCACTTTAGGGAGCACTCATCAAATGCTGATCCAAGGATTAGTGCTGCCCTGGCGTATCGTTCTCCTCCACAGTGATGAGAATGTGATGATTTCATGATTCCTGCCAGCACCAAATCAAAGCTGTGATGTGTGGGCCTCCTTTTGCCAACGTGTTGAGGGAGCACAAAGTCACTTTCCATCAGCTCAGCAGGGCACCTGGACCCCAAATAGAGAGAAAAGTAAGAATGAGGTCCTGAGATGATAGACTGGTGCCACAAATTGCTTGTGAGTCAATAAAAGGGATCCAGATATCCTAAAATACACCCTGGGCAAGCAGTCTTTTTGGTAGCAAGCAAAGCAACAAAGAATCCCTTTTTTTTCCCTGCCATGTTCCCAAGTCCTATGCTAATAAGTAAAGTTCTGGCTGCTGCTAAGCCCCCCAGGACTCCTGAGTGATTAAGGAAGCCGCATTACTACCATCATGTCTTCTTCTACCCAAATATCCAGTGAAAACAGGTAATCTTAATATAAGGTTTGCTGTTAAAATCATGCCTGATACAACTCACAGCCACAAAGAGATTAACCTCTCTTCTTCCCTGGAGTGGCTTTAACTCCCTAGGAGGGTGGTGTCTAGGCCCTTGTACAAGCCAGGTTTCCTTCTCAGCTCATGCTAGGGACTTCTTTCTATGGATCTTAGGTTTCTTCACAGGTTGCAGATAGGAGCTATCAACAGTGTTCTCTTCCCCATCCCGGCTGCCCAACACGGAGGAGATCTGCTGCAGTACAGAGGTGTTCTCAGCTCCAGAATCATCCGTGTTGATAAGAACAAAGAGGTTCTCTGTTTCCCAAGGAATCTGTCTCTTCCATTTGTTGCATCTCCAGCTCAGATGGAAGAAGAGCTGTCAGGTAGGGAATGGTGAACGGTTTGGCAGCAATCAATGGAAATGTGCTGACATCACTTTTGAAAAAACTCTGGGTCACACCTGTTTTGGCCATGAACTGAGTGAGTGCCTGCTCCACATCACATCTCTGGAGTGCAGCCTTCTCTTGCAGGACCTGGTAGTCTAGCACAGGCTCACGGTACATTGGAGTTTTGACATAAGTATGGGGAACAGGGAACTCAGGAAAATGGCTGGGGATGTGTGGTGTGAGGTTGGTTCTGCCCTGCGGTGAGGGCCTTGGGGATCACTGGCTGAATGGTCATTGGAGGAGCAGTGATGACCATCCTCTGAGACCATTTTGCATAAGCTGGGAGAGTGTCCACATTGAAACTCATCTCAACAAGTATGACCATGATATCTGACAATGTGAGCTGAGTTCTGGCTGTGTGCTCACAGTAAGCCTTGGCTTTCCTCCCAATTTCTGAAATGAAACTCTGCAGCATCTCTGTCAATGTTGTCACGGATGCTTTTTCAGCGCTCTCAAGCCCTGCCTCTGTCAGCAAGGAGCTCACAACCACTTGTAGGTTCTCCTCCAGGCCAAATTGTAGTTATCAACAGGGTTAGGAAACTGTTTACTTCCTGATCTTGTTCCAGAGCCACTGATCCCAGTCATGGCCATCACGTCAGCCATCTTGCTCTAGCTCCCAGTAGTTTTTAAAAGATGTTTTTTGGGCGGCACCTGTGACTCAAAGGAGTAGGGCGCCGGTCCCATATGCCAGAGGTGGCGGGTTCAAACCCAGCCACAGCCAAAAACCACAAAAAAAATTTAAATAAATAAATAAATAAATAAATAAATAAAATAAAATAAAAGGTGCTTTTTGTATGTAGCCAAAACTGAGAATCACCATGGTAAGGAATTATAATTATAATTGCTGCATTCTTAATGTTTAAAAAGAAAAAGCAGAATACATTAGCCAAAACTTGCTTTAGATTCCCCTTCTAAAGCTTTTTAAATTCAGTGTTAGGTGTTTGCTGTACCAAGAATAAACACTAACAAGACACACAATGATTGTCTTGTTCTGATCCATGTACTTTAACCTACTGGCTTGCACAAAGAAGTTTGCTCATTGCTAAGTCAACTGTACTTTTTGCTTGAAATTAAATATGTACTCAAGATTGGTTTGCCCAGTGTCACTGCAAGGGCAGGTTAAAGCTCAGGGATAAGCTGCACACACCTTGGGGTGTGTCTAGACAATGTAATTTTCCATTAATATCAATGCACAAAAGGCATTACTCTTCTTGCTTGCGTGTAAATCTCATGACTCATCTCAGTTTGGTTTCTTTCTAGAACAAGATCTTATGATATTCATAGAGAAGTGAAAAAATACTTGAGAACACCAAATTGTGTTTTCTTTTACCTCAACTATTACAATAAAATTTCCAGCCAGAGGACAATTCCAGTCCCATTTTTTAAGAATTGTTGCTGATGTCTGAACATGTAGGATTCATGAGGGTAAGCATGTTTTGTTTGTTTGCTTTTTGTTTACCTCTCATCCCAGTAGGATTTAGGCTACTGGACACATGGTAGATACTTGAGGAATATTTACTGAATTAACCAAGCATTGTAGTTTATATATTAAATGGTGGCTTCTGATTCTCAAACACTGAAAATTCCTGTGTGAATTTATTTAAAAATTCTCCTTTTTATTATTATGAGAGTCTAGAATGAATATTGTAATGTATGTCTATTATCGTAGACTTATTTTTTACTTATTTTTTTTAGAGACAAGGTCTTCCTTTGTTGCTCAGACTGGTCTCTAATTCCTAGCCTCAAGTGATCCTTCCATCTCAGCTTCCCAAAATGCTAGGATTACAGGTCTTTTCAGCATTCCTTCCTCCTTACTTCAGATAAAACTATGTCCTATTGGGAACCAACTCAATGTGGACTCTCTCCCAGGCCATGATATATACCAAGATGTATGGGATATCTTGTGACCAACACCTGTCATTCCCTACCCATCTCCACTCATGTCCCACCATATTTTTGGCTCCTGATCCGAGATAGTCTGCCCTGTGACTTTTCTACCAGATCTAATTATGAAGATTGTCTGTATCTGCTGGATAGAATTGTGGGTACAGTTTTAGAGTCTGGAGCTAAGAGCAGTCATCTTTCCCACCTTGGAACTAGAAGCTGTAGCAAGCCAATCAGAGGCAAGTAGAATTGAAAGATAGAGATGGGAGGGAGGATAGAGAGAGACTGTTTTCTCTTTACTACACAACTCATATTAATATTTATTCTTTTTAAAACTAGAAATAATCTTTTTGTTTTGTCTGATTATGAAAGTAATAAATGTTGATTATAAAAAAATCAGAAAATTTAAAAATGAACAAAATTTTAAAAAATTTTAAAAAAGAACAAAATTAAAGTTATCTTGAGTTCCAGACACTATCTTTTGTACATATGTCCTCTCATACATACATACAAAAATTGTATATTTTATTTTATTTTCTTGTTTTGAACAAAAGATTATGTTCTTAGGGTGGGGCCTATGGCTCAAGAAGTAGGGCACCAGCCCCATATACTGGGGGTAGCAGGTTCGAGCCTGGCCCTACTCAAAACTGCAAAAAATATTATGTTCTTATATTCTCTTTTTATCAACTTATGTATCATAAATGTCTTTCCATGTCAATAAGGATAGATTTATATCATTGCTTTAAATATTCATTGGGTATATTTACTATAGTTTACTCCACCTCTTTTGTTGCAGATATCTCTTAAAAATCTCTTGGTCGTTTTCTGAAAAAGCAATAAATCTCTGAAAAAGTTGACTTTTTATCACTTTCCCCTGAGAATCCCCTCATTCTGAATTTTGCTTGTATAATTTGAACATTTACAGGTTATTGGTTAGGTGGGAAAGGGAGAAGCAGACTTTTATGAGTTGTTAAAAGCATAGAAAGTAGTAGTTTTTAACTGTGAAATCTTTTTTTACCAAATATTAAACTTGTTAATTTCAAAGATATGAAGAATAGACATTGTGTTTGGTGAATTTCTTGGCTGGTTTCCAGATTCATTCAAAAAAGTGTTTACAGGGTGGTGCCTGTGGCTCAGTGGAGTAGTGTGCTGGCCCCATATGCTGGAGGTGGTGGGTTCGAACCTAGCCCTGGCCAAAAAAAAAAAAAGTGTTTACATAAGTACCCTGTGGCATAATATTTTGGTGGTGACTACCACTCTCTGAATGACTACCAAATCTCTAATTATGAGGGTGTGGCTATTCAGTTGCATGAGTAAACACAGTTCCACTGCAGGCATTATTCATGCTTTATTAAGATAACAAAGCAAGGCTCAGCAATAGGAAATCAGGTAATAACAGAAATCTAAAATAAGTATAAATATTCAATTTAAAGAAACTAATGAATCAAAAGCAGAAGATACATGTTTTAACAGTAAAAGGGGGGTGATCTTAGTCTATTTTCTGTTGTCTATAACAGAATACCTGAAACTGGGCAATTTATAAAGAAAAGAAATTTAATTGTTATAGTTATGGAGTTTAAGACCTCCTAAATTGAAGGGCAACTGCTGGTACCCCTGCCTCCCAAAGTGCTAGGATTACAGGTGTGAGCCATCACATCTGACCCCCACTTACCTGTTTAAGTCCTTCACCTCTTAATACTGCCGCATAAAGGATGAAATTTCAACATGAGTTTTGGAGGGGACAAATATTCACATTATGGCAGAGGTTATAAAGGCAAGATGAGAAAATGTAATAACATCTCAAAAGACTTTATAAATTACAAACAGGAACATATAAATGAATAACTCTTGGATGCGCTTAACATTCTTTTCCAATATGAAAGTCTTCTTTTGAAATGACAACTTATAACAGAAAATAATATTATAATGAAATATCTTTGATGCAATCTTTTTTTTTTGAGACAGAGTCTCACTCTGTTGCCCTAGGTGTAGAGTGCCATGTCATCTTAACTCACAGCAACCTCAAACTCTTGGGTTCAAGGGATCCTCCTGCCTCAGCCTCCCAAGTAGCTGGGAATATGGGCACCCGCCACAATGCCCGGCTATTTTTTGTTGTAGTTGTCATTGTTGTTGCTTAGGAGGCCTGGGCCGGGTTCAAACCTGCCAGCCCCGGTGTATGTGGCCAGCACCCTAACCACTAAGCTATGGGTGCTGAGCCGAGAATCATTTTTTTTATTTCAGGTTAATGTGAGGGTACAAACAACTAGGTCACAATTTTTGAATTTGTTAGGTAGAGTCCCTCTTATAGCTGTGTCCTGCACCCAAAAGGTGTGCCATACACCCCTACATTGTGCCCATTAAATGGGAGTATCCCTATCCTGCCCTCCTCCCCTCTCTCCTCTCTCTCATTCTCCTTCCACCCAACTTGAATTGAATTCAGTTTTTGCCCTATGTGGGTATGTGTTAGATTGTCTACTGGCTTCATATTTGTATTAAGTACATTAGATATTTGCTTTTCCATTCTTGTGATACTTTACTAAGAAGAATGTGTTTCAACTCCATCCAGGTTCATACAAAAGATGTAAAGTCACCATCTTTTTTATGACTGAATAGTATTCCATGGTATACATATACCATGGTTTGTTAATCCACTCCCGAGTTGATGGGCATTTAGGTTGTTTTGATAGAATCATTTTGAAAAAGAGTTGTAGGGCACATGAAGCTGCTTTTTTGGGTTCCTACTCACCCTTTATTCTTCCCATTTACAAGTAACAGCTCTGTTGCTGTTGTCCAGTTTCCTCATTATTTTTGGAGAATTAATGCTTTGTCTCATAATAAAGAAAATTGTTAGGAATAAAGATATTGTTAGGAACAACTGTGGATGAGACTCTAAATCATGGCCACAGAACCCTAAGAATAGACTTTAAACATATTTTACTACCTTTTATCTGAGTTATACTCATATATTAAAGAGAAGATAACAGTAGAGCCCTGTAGAGCCCCATTTAAAAGTGTAAAAGCTTAGTAATTTATGTTGACAACAGAAATTAATTTTCACTTTTAAAGTATCAAGAAATATTTTCCATAGATAATAGATGCTCTCAATTTCTATATGGTTTCTACGAATTTTATCATTTTTGAAGAAAAAAATGTTGGGAAAGAAAACTCTTTTTTTTAACTTATAAGAGGCTTTTCATGATTCTTAGGCAAATTAGTGTATATGAAAAATAACTTGAATTAGGACAATAAGTACAAGTAGCTCTTTTGTTAAATTGTTTACAATGCTTTGTCTTAAGTTTCAGGAGAATTGTAAAAGTTTATTGCAAGATAAATAATACATTCAAGGGCATGTAAATTTACATTTCTATCTCTTTATGTTTCATATTCTTTCTATTTATTTACTTCAAAGAAAAATCTTTCTTCTTCCAAATCATAAAATAGCTTCCCAGGGAGAACTTCCTATAGACATTTTTGTCACTTTTAAGTCTTAAAAATATCTTTCTCTGTCAGGTTCTGAGACATTGGGAGTGTTTCAGGTAATATTGCAGAATTCAATCACATAAACAAACTTTATATACTTCTTTCATTATTGTAAGCCTAATTAGTAATTGTTAATATAATGAGTGATATTGGGAAAATAACTATTCTATGAAAGAACAAAGAACTGTTGTTACTATAAAAATTTTTGTACTATCTTGGGCAGTGCCTGTGGCTCATTGAGTAGAGCGCCAGCCCCATATACCAAAGGTGACGGGTTCAAACCCAACCTCAGCTGAACTGCAAAACAGAAAAATAGCCGGGCGTTGTGGCAGACGCCACAAGTCCCAGCTACTCAGGACGCTGAGGCAAGAGAATTGCCTAAGCCCAGAAGCTGGAGGTTGCTGATGCCACAGCACTCTACCAAGGGCAATAAAGTGAGACTCTGTCTCTACAAAAAAAAAAAAAAAAAAAATTTGTACTATCTATAAAGATTCTAAAACTTGACCTGGGAGAATAAGAATGCAAATAACAGAAGTGCAAAAACGTTTTGTTTTTTATTTGTTTTTTTTAAGACAGAGTCTCACTATGTCGCCCTCAGTAGAGAGCTGTAGTGTCGTCACAGCTCATAGCAACCTCAAACTCTTGGGCTTAAGCAATTCTCTTGCCTCAGCCTCCCAAGTAGCCACAACACCCGGGAGCTACTTTTCGGTTGCAGTTCTCATTGTTGTTTAGCAGGCCCAGGCTAGGCTCCAATCCATGAGCTTTGGTGTATGTGGCCAGTGCCCTACTCACTGAGCTACAGGCGCCAAGCCAGAAAAGAACGTTTTTATAATGAAAAAGGACTAATTAATTGAATATAATAATATGCCAAAACTATTAAATTAAAATAGAGAATTACAAGTTAAAACATTAACATAGTGCATTAATAGTCCCATTGTATATATTTACTTAATGTATCATACATTTTTTGGAAAAAATAGTTTAGATCATTTTTTTCATATCATAGACAAAAATAAACTCAATAAATTCAAATGAATTAAAGAGTAGGTATAAAATATTACACAACGGGAAAAAATCAGAAGAAAATAGAATTGAATATGTAATAAGCCTCTGGAGAGTGATTATTTTTTATACTTAGAAGCAATAAAAAATCAGGAGAAAATATGAACTGGTTTTTAAAAATTAACCAGAATGATTAAACAACCACAGATCAGAAAATATCTGCAAAACCCACTAAGTTTAAATGGCTATTATTTTTCTTTTTCTTCTTTTTTTTTTAGGACTATTATTTTTCTTACATAAAGAACTCATACAAATTGATAAAATTATACTAGGTTTCAAGAAAATGGATAAACCAAAAATATAATACATTGTATTAGTATATAAACATGTAGTAATTAGTAATCAAAGAAATGAAACCTAAAATGATAATAAGTATTAGTTTTCACTTTGGAATTTAGTAAATATTTAAACAATTATGTCAAACAAGCAAGGGTATTATAAACAGATCCTATCACACATTGCTTGAGTCTTGATAAACCTCTACTCTTGGACTTAGTAATTCCACACCCCCATAGTCATAAATATATCTAGAAAATAACAACACTGATGCTCAAACCATGTGATTCTGCTATATAAAAAGGTTTATGAGTTATGGAAAATAGCTCTGTGAAAATATTATATGTAAAAAAGATTAAAGCTTGAAACAGAAAGCCAGTGAGGGAGGATGTGAGTTGGAGAATGAATATATCTAAGGAAGAGGAGAACAGAGCAATTTTGGAATCATCTAGAGTCAGTGAAGTGGGGAGATTTGGGAATTAAAGACGTTTTTTCATAGTTTCCTTTGTTGGTTTCAATATTTTGTTATTTTAATTGCCATGTTTGTAATTAATATACTGCTTTTTTTTTTTTTTTGAGACAGAGTTTCACTCTGTTGCCCAGATTAGAGTGCTTTGGTGTCATCATACCTCACCGAAACCTCAAACTCATAGCCTCCCGAGTAGCTGGGACTACGGCAGTGGTTCTCAACCTTCCTAATGCTGTGAACCTTTAATACAGTTAAAAGGGGTTGTGACACACAGGTTGAAAACCGCTGGAGTATGGGCATACATCACCAATCCCTGCTAATTTTTAAATCTTTTGTAGACATGGGATCTTGCTATTGCCCAGGCTGGTGTCAAACTCCTGGCCTCAAGGGATCCTCCTGCCTTTGCCTCCCAAAGTGATAGGAGTATATGTGTGAGCCACCCCTCTTGACATAGCATTCATATTTTAATTTTATTATTATTATTATTATTATTATTATTATTATTATTATTTTATTGAGACAGAGTCTCACTTTGTCCTCCTCATTAGAGTGCTATAGCATCATAGTTCACAGCAAACTCAAACTCTTGGTCTCAAGTGATTCTTTTGCCTCAGCCTTCCTAGTAGCTGGGACTACAGGTGCCCGCCACAATGCCCAGCTATTTTTGTTTGTTTGTCAGTCCCGGGCCAGGTTTGAACCCACCAGCCCCAGAGCATGTGGCCTGCTCCCTAACCACTGAGCTACGGCGCTTCCTAACATACATATTTTTAAATCCTGCTTTTCTTGAGAAGTGGACCACTGAATGCTGTGATTTTTTTTTCATTGTTTTTCACTGTTGTCCATCTTACAGTGGCCAGGATCTTACATTTCCTACTTCCCCTACCCACCACTTCTGCCATTGGGTCACTCATTCTATTTTCCTCAACAGTTCATTAATATTTCTTGGATTCTGGCTTCCTTCTTTGTAAAATAAAATTGTACTGTTTTCCTGTCTTACAGGAATAATTAGACAGTGTCTATAATATTCTTAATGACACTGGCAAATATTTAGTCCATACCTATAGAATTGACTAGTCCCGTTTTCTCCTCCTTCTCTACAATATTAAATATACAAATAAGCAGTCCAAAGCTGTTAATCTTCCCTGCTAACAGTTTGTAATTTGATGTAAGTTTAATTCTATTATGGCATTGAAGGAAAGTAGATGCCTGTCTCTCTTTGCCATTCCCACTTTGGTCAATATTTCTTTCCTTCACTATGTGGAAATTCCTTGCGTGTCTTTTTCCTGCTATTTCTTCAGTTCCCATCCCTCCCTCAGCTGAATAAGGAAGGCCTCTTATACATGAATATTACAATATTCTGTGTGCAGTGCTGTACATGTTCTTATTTACAAAATATATAACAGTTTGTTCTTCCTCCATCATTGCCTTCAAATCAGAAACCACTGCATTCACACTTACAGATTTAACCAGCTCTGGGGCTGGTAGTGGGAAGCCCTCATTTGAGGCATTTGCCTATTTCTGGATTGTTAATACTAACCTCATGGCCAGTTTAAACCTACTGACGTAACATCGGTGAACAGAACTGGAAAGAGAGGCACGGTATAACACACCGTTTCATGGGTTTTCTACTATGTAGACATATAACACTCATAAGCAATTTCAAGAAGCTAGACAATAGTAAAATGTAGTGAAATTAGCAAGTGTTGAATTTTAAGTATTTTTACCTCTGTTTTTAATATAATTTATGAGCTATGAATTTATATAATTTAATTTTAAATAATGGCTATCATTAATATCTGCAATATCCTGAAAATTTAGCAGCTGGCTCTTATATGAGTCAGCTCCAGCATACCATTGGTTTTAACCTTGCCTCAGAGTGTAGAACCAAACCCTAGTTTAGTAACTCTAACAAGTCAATCTTGTATCTAGAACAACTCTGATCCCACATACACCAAAACTAGATTCAGATTAGATTATGAGTATTCACTGAATATTCCAACGTGTCTGGCATTGTGCTAGGCTACAGGGATGCAAAGAAAATTAAGATTACTGGCTCAGTGCCTGTGGCTCAACCAGCTAAGGCGCCAGCCACGTACACCTGAGCTGGTAGGTTCGAATCCAGCCCGGGCCCGCCAAACAACAATGACAGCTGCAACCAAAAAAAAGATTTCAGATGGGTAATAAGTGTGCTTTTTTTTTTTTTTTTTTTTTTTTTTTACAAAAGGTATTTTTATTGCTCTAGTCACTTAGGATATGACAAGGCTTACAGGAGCTGAGATTCAGGAATCATGGACAAAATAAATAAGGATATCTATTTTAATATCACAGAAATTGTAAGGCATTCAAATTTTATATCTGAACAGGAAAAGCAAGTATCTCGCCCTTTCAGACAATAAGCAGGTCATTTAAT
>CAUYRH010070426.1:0-18926 GCA_963574655.1 Perodicticus potto
GTGTCTGGACAGCCGGTTACCAACTTTTTCTCCCAGCCTCTAAGCTGCAATTGGGATGATTTGCTGTTCTCTCATGCCTCCCTAATCATCCCTGAAAGTCCTGCTCCCCTTTTGGGGAGGGACATACTAACTAAAACAGGAACTTTTCCCTCCTGGAGATCTAGTCATGATCAAAACTCTTCCCTGTAATTCACCTTCCCTGACCCCAACGTGGGAAGTCCCCTTTCCTGTTACCTTGTCTTCTTCTACTGTTAAAGTTATAGGAGTCGATTCTGGCATACATCATTCACGAGTAAAGTCCTGGAACCCTCCATCTTCTACGGAGGCAGGCAATGAAGACAGCCAACCACAGACCACCTACACTTGAGCCAAAAGAAAGTTTGAAGTTATTATTTAGGAAACAGCAAGAAAAATCCTAATATGGTTTTCTTTTAGCATCACTGAATAAGTGCTTCTGACCTGACGCTGCTCTACCTTTGCCTATTACTTATCATACTCATCAGATTTATGTTTTCCAGAAATGTCATGAAGCTACACGCAATAAAGATGGTTCCAGCCCATGAAACCCTGTATCACTCTCCCTCCGGAGAAACCCTAACTGCTCCCTTCTATCTTCGCCCGATCCAGCAGGAAGCAGTTAGATCAAGTCTTCGCCCCTTTTCCCTAACAGCAGTTAGAGTTTCTACTCGGAGAAAGAGAATTCATGCAGGACATTTGGCGCCCTAGCCAGCTCAGCAGAGCTGGCGGACCTGCCGCCTCCTCCTTGGCGGTGTCGGTGCTGCAGCAGCCAGCTGAAGAACCAGGGGGATGGATAACAGGCAAGGAGGGGGACCTCCAACCCCCACCGGAGGCTCCAATAGCCAAAAAGGCTGGACAACTGCCGAGACACCTGTGCCTTGGTGTCTCCTTCACTTTACACTTAGGACTAAATGTGGAACCCCATCCATTCATTGATACATTCATTCACCTTGCCCCGGGCGGGAGGGACTGTATTCATTTGTTTCCTGGCCAAGGAACCCATACACCTATATATACCCTGAGACTAAAGACCTAAAGGAGGAGACGGGGAAAGACCAGGAGAGAAAGGGAGAGAGCTTCTCTCTCCCCACTTGAATTCTCTCCCTCTACCAGGAGCTTTAGTGTTTTCTGTAAATAAATTCTGTCTTACCACTGGGGGGTGGGGGTGGGGGAAATAATGTAATGAAGAATAATAAAATACATTTAAAAAAAAAAAGAAAACTAAGCAAAAGACTAGGAAAATACTTGCACATTTTTCATAAACATACTCTTGCCACATGACCTATCACTCCTTTGACACTTAAAAATCAGGCAGCCCTGTGCTTGGTCTTGGATACCTTAAATTCTAGGTTGAATAATGCTTGTTTGATTTATTTAACTTCACCAAAAGTAAGTTCCCTTAACTGTAAAATACTATCTTCCTCATAGTATTAGATACAGTAGCACAGGATAGTACTATTTCAGAAGGTATATAGCCCAAGTATACTTTAAATCACCATAATAACAATACTTTTGAAACCTTCGGTGTGCTTCTCCTTCTTTATAGGAAGTAAGCATTCTTCTGACTTGTGCTTTTTTTTTTTTTTTTAGGAGACAAGAGTCTCACTTTGCGGCCCTCGGTAGAGTGCCGTAGTGTCACAGCTCACAGCAACCTCCAAGTCCTGGGCTTAGGCGATTCTCTTGCCTCAGCCTCCCGAGTAGCTGGGACTACAGGTGCTCACCACAACGCCTGGCTATTTTTCTGGGGTTTTTTTTGCAGTTTGGCTAAGGCTGGGCTTGAACCCACCACCTTTGGTATATGGGGCCAGCGCCCTACTTGATGAGCTACAGGCGCTGCCCTCTGACTTGCGTTATTTATTTGTTATTTTTAAAAATATTTTTACCTCAGATGAATATAGCTGTAAAAGATAATGTTGCTTCCAGGTTACTTGTTTCTAATTTTTTTCTTTTTTAAAGACAAAGTCTCACTCTGTGCCCTGGAAGTCCTAGGACATGGTTTCCTATCTCACAGCAACCTTAAACTCTTAGGCTCAAGCAATTCCCTTGCCTCAGCCTCCTGAGTAGCTGGGACTATAGGAGCCAGCCACAATGCCCAGCTAGTTTTTCTATTTTTAGTAGAGATGGGGGGACGGGGGTCTCACTTTTGTTCAGGCTGGTTTTGAACTCCTGAGCTCAAGCAATCCACCCACCTCAGCCTCTGATAGTGTTAGGATTACAAGTATGAGCCACTGTGCTGGTCCTATTTCTAAATTTTTTGATTAACAAGAGTTGCTAATCTTAGATTAGACCCCAGTCCATTATAGATATAACAATTATCTCCTTCCCTGTTGTATCAAACTATTTTTCTACTTCTGTATTCATTTGAGGATTTCCATAATTTTTTAATTTAATTTTTTTTTTAGAGACAAGTCTCACTTTGTTGCCCTTGGTAGATTGCCATGGCATCACAGTTCACAGCAACCTTCAGCTCTTGGGCTTAAGTGATTCTCTTGCCTCAGCCTCCCGAGTAGCTGGGACTACAGGCGCTCACCACAACGCCTGGCTATTTTTTTGTTGCAGTTTGGCTGAGGCTGGGTTCAAATCCACCACCCTCAGTATATGGGGCTGGTGCCCTACTCACTGAGGCACAGGCGCTGCCCTTAATATAATTTTTTAGCTGTTGTGGCAGATACCTGTAGTCCCAGCTACTTGGGAGGCTGAGGCAAGAGGACTGCTCAAACCCAAGAGTTTGAGATTGCTGCTAACTATGATGCCACAACACTCTACCCAGGGCACAGAGTGAGATTCTAAGATTCTGTCTGTCTGAATGAATGAATGAATGAATGAAATTTCTTTAGAGACAGGGTCTCTCTTTCACCCAGGCTGGAATGCAGTGGTGCATTATACTTCACTTGAACTCCAGGGCTCAAGCAATCCTCCTCCCCTGAGCCTCCTAAGTAGTAGGGACTACAGGTGCATGTCAACATGACTGGTTAATTTTTAAAGTTTTTATAGAAATGGGGTCTCAACATGTTGCCCAGGCTAGCCTCTACTTCCTGGCCTCAAGTGATTCTCTTACCTCAGACTCCCAAAGTGCTGAGATTATAGATGTGAACCATCCCAACTGTACCCAAATTGAAAATTTCCATAATAAAAGGGAGGGAAAAACCAAAGCCCACAGTGATTTCTCTTCTCATTAACTTGCTTTTCAGTCAATATGGCTTAACATCTCAGCAGCATGTTAAAATTAAGTTATATTCTCATTCCTGAAAAACTATCTTCCCTAACTCTGCACACATCTGGCCTACGATCTTAACTCACAGAAGACTCTGGCTCAGCCTCCTTTGCAAAGTCCTCAGCTCTAACAGTCTTGTCAATGATTTCTTTGCATTTGTTTCACTTCTGCTCAGGCCTGTTAACACTGTGCACTCTTCCATGGGGAGTCCATTAGCCCCAAGCCAACACAGCACCTGTGCTGCTCACACACTCCTTTCAGTTCTGTGTTCTGGGCTGCAAATTCTTCAAACAGGACATGCTCTCTCAAAAAATTAGGGCCTTTACAAATCCAGTTCTCCCATATTTACTCAGAAATAAGTCATTCTTAATGTCTTAGCATAAAATGTCACTTCAGCATTTTCTTCTGAACCTTTAAGCTATTTAACTGCTTTGTGTTAAATGCACGCAACACTAGCCCAGAGTATTCCAATGTGGCCTCCAGACAAGCCAGGGAACCTCAGCTCCAGTCTCACTCTGCTGTGCAGACCTGCATGAAGGACCCTCAAGACGAAGAAGATGAATAGGCACAAGAGCCAGTCTCTCATCCTTGATGCTCCCAGGCCACTCTACTCCCAGAAGTTTCATCCTCTTCAGAGCTCTTTGTGCCTTGATTGCAGTTACCCTTTCATAATCACATAATTTGCTCCTGAGCTCCTGTCAACAGGGACTTGCAGAGGAGGAATTAACACAGCCAGAACCACACTCAGGACACTGAGGCACACAACAGAATTCCTAGAAATGCATCAATATTCCCAAGTTTTCTTATCATCTTTTGGGAAAGAAATTTGGTGTCACTTCCTTGACTCCCATTCACATTACAGTTAAACTTGTGTTGTGGGAGAGTTTTTTGTTGTTGTTTTTGTATTAAAGGAAACAAAACTATAACTACAAATAGAGCAAACAAAATACATGTCCTCGTCTCCTGGAGAAGAATGTCTAAGATATCATTTTTGTAGTTCGAGGGCAAGGACTTTAGACCTTAAGCAAAAGAGAATTCCCAGTTGAAAAACAAAGAAAGCAGCCCTGCTTACCTGGGACCAGGCCGTTAGTAACTTGGCTTCCATGCTCTCCTTGTTCTTGACGGTAACTTCTTGACAAACAAGAGAGTACTAAGAAGGCAAAACTGAGGAAAAGAAAGAAATACAATAAAAGGCTCGGTACCTGTAGCTCAGTGGCTAGGGTGCCAGCCACATACACCAGGGATGGTGGGTTCAAACCTGGCCCCGGCCTGCCAAACAACAATGACAATTGCAACAGCAACAAAAAATAGCCAGGAATTGTGGTGGGCACCTATAGTCTCAGCTGCTTGGGAGACTGAGGCAAGAGAATCCCTTAAGCCCAAGAGTTTGAGGTCACTGTGAGCTGTGATACCACAGCACTCTACCAAGGGCAACATAGTGAGACTCTGTCTAAAAAAATAAATAAATAAATAAATAAACATAATGAAAGTTTGCTGTGACTGCAAGGCACCTTAAATTGTCAGCCTAAACACCCTCATACCAGCTGAATATAACACAAATACCAACAACACAGAGGAACATCAGAGATATTCCATAAGAAACCCTTTAAGATAAGAAGGAAAAGAACTACATAAATTGTATTTTTACTCATTAATATCTGGGATTCCATGCTACATTTCATTTGGAGTTGAGTATTTCTACCTATCACTACAAATCCCTTTTGAGGAAAACAAAAATATAAACCTGATCTGATCTGATATTTTCATTTATAGATAAGAAAATAAGTGTTTTCTCCATTTGGTTGCAGAAGAAAAGTCAGAGATTTGAAGCACAAGAAAAATGTGATGCACCATGACTGGCTTACAGATGGAAGTGTGACATAACTGGAATGTGGGCAATCCCCAACAGCAAAAAGCAGTACCTAGTGATAGCCAGTGAGGAAATGTGTAGCCAGGAAGAACGGAATACTGCCAGCTAGAGTGAGCTTCCAAGAACATTTTTTCCTAGAGCCACTAGGTAAGATCTCAGTCCAGCTGACACCTTGATTTTCAGCCTTTGGATACTGAATAGAGAAACCAGCCTGTATGTGAGTTCTGACCTACACAAAGAGCCATAAAGTGAGTGCTGTTTGAAGCTGTTCAATTCATGTTAATACAGCAATAGAAGTAACAGCAATAGAAAGCAAACACAATTACTTTTTAAAGGTAATTTAAATATTAAGGAAAATATTACATCATTTACCCATGTTGTTACCATTGCCAGCACAGCTCATTCATTTCTGTAGGTCCAGATTTCCACTTGGCTTCATTTCCTTTCTCCCAGAAGGATATTCTTTAACATTTCTTACAATGCCGGGCATGATAAATTCTTTCAGCTTTTTTTATGTCTAACAATGTCTCAATTGTGCCTTTGGGTTTCTTAAAATAGTGTTGTTATTATTGTTGTACACATCTGTTGATGGACACTAGAATTATTTCCATTGTTTCTTTTGGCTACTGTGAATAAAGCTGCAATACTGATATAGTATCAGTTTAAGTTCCTGAATTCAATTCCTTTGCGTATACACCTAGGAGTGAAGATGCTGGATCATATGGTTGTACATTTAGTGTTTTAAGGAACCACCAAAGTGTTTTCCATAGTGGCTGAATCATTTTTACTTTATACTAGCAATGTAGGTAGGTTCCAATTACTCCACATGCTTGTCAGACACTTGTTCCATTTAAAAAAATTACAGTCATTCCAGGGTAAGTGAGGTGATCTCCATTGTGGTTTTGATTTACATTTCCCTAATGACTAGCATATTTTCATGTGATCACTGGCCATTTGTATATCTTCTTTGCAGAAAAGTCTATTCAATTCCTTTACCCATTTTTAAATAATGGGTTATTTGTACTATTGTTATTTAGTTACATGAAGTCTTTAAATATTCTTGATATTAAACTCTTATCAAATATGACTTGCAAATATTTTCTCCTATTCTCTAGGTTGTCTTGCATTTGTCATTGAAAGATATCTTTGCTAGACATCAGAGGTCCAAGATGGCATCAGCATTGTCAGTGAAGGAGAAGAAACTAATGGATGTCAAACTAGGGGATCTGCCAAGTTGGATTTTGATGCGGGATTTCAGCACTGTTGGAGCTTTTCAAAGAGGTTACTACCGGTATTACAACAAGTACATCAATGTGAAGAAAGGGAGCATTGGTGGAGTTTCTATGGTGCTGGCAGCTTACGTGCTTTTTCAGCTACTGTCTTTCTTACAAGGAACTAAAACATGAGAGGCTACCCAAGTACCACTGAAGAGGGGCCCGTGAGGGGATAACCTCTGCAATTCTGACCTTGACCTCCTTGGCCCAGCACCTTCTGTGAGGAACTCAATAATTACTGCATCCTTTCATATCCTACTGAGAATTAACCTCCAAATAAAAGATGACTGGAAAAAAAAAAAAGAAAGATATCTTTGCTGAGTATATAATTCAAGATAGACAGTTATTTTTCCTTCCAGTGCTTTTAGAGCACTATACTCTTTTTATAGTATTTCTATTAAGAAATCTGAAGTCAGCCTTTGTTCCTCTGTATATAGCATGCATTTTCCCTCTTTTTGCTTTTAAGATTTTCTCTTATTTGGAGTAATTTGGTTATTATTTTCCTTGGCCTTCTTTTCTTCATGTTTCTTAAGTTCAAGATTCCTTAAGTTTCTTGGATCTAAGAATGTATAGTTAAGTTTTTTTTTTTCTATTTTTGAGACAGAGTCTCACTATGTCATCCTGGGTAGAGTGCCATGGTGTCACAGCCTCACAGCAACCTCAAATTCCTGGGCTTAAGTGATTCTCTTGCCTCAACCTCCCAAGTAGCTGAGACTATAGGTGTGCAAAACAATGCACAGCTATTTTTTTTTTTTTTTTTTGCAGTTTTCGGCCAGGGCCAGGTTTGAACCCGCCACCTCCAGTATATGGGGCCAGCGCCCTACTCACTGAACAACAGGCACCGCCCTGCATGGCTATTTTTTAGTTGTAGTTATCATTGTTGTTTGGCAGGCCTGGCCTGGATTTGAACCCACCAGCTCTGGTGTATGTGGCTGGCACCCTAGCTGCTGAGCTACAGGTGCGGAGCCTAAGTTTTGATGTATTTAGTCATTAGTTCTTCATATATTTTTTCCCATCCCTCCTGTCCTCTCTTCTTCAGAGAATCTAGTTACTCATATAGTAGGTTGCTCGAAGTTGTCCACAGCTCACTTAAATGCTCTACTTTTTTATTTCCTTTTTTCTCCTCTACATTTCATCTTGGATGGTTTTACTGCCATGCCTTCAACTTCACTCATCTTTTCTTCTACAAGTTTAATCTGTTGTTAATCTGGTGTATTTTCAGAGACTCTGTCTCTTCTCTCTGGCATTCTATCCTATGAACTCTACTTTGTTCTTCCCATAGTCTTACCTCTGTATCCTTGATTCAAGGAGTCTATTGGGCCCACCTCAGTTCCTTCTTCCTCTATTGTAACCTGGAAACTCTCTCAAAGCAATAAACTGAGACAATTAGAGGGCTTACCTCATTGGTTTCTCATCTCTCAGAAATCACTGTCATTTGTTGCTTGATATCCAAGGTCTTAAACAATCCGTTTCCTGTATTTTGCCTGTTTCATTGTTGCCTTGCTCAATCAGGAAGGTTAATCCACTCCCTCTTACTTCATCTTGGCTGGAAGCAGAAATGTGTAACATTGCACTTTTAATTTATTTTAAATTTATATGTATATATGTATATATATATACATATACACTGTGTATATATATATATATACATATACACTGTATATATATATATATATACACATACACTGTATATATATATATATATATATATATATATATACACACACACACACACACACATATTGTGTGTATATACACACTTTTCTTTTTTTTTTTTTTAAGACAGAGTCTCACTATATCGCCCTTGGTAGAGTGCCGTGGTGTCACAGCACATAGCAACCTCAAACTCTTGAGCTCAAGTGATTCTCTTGTCTCAGCCTCCCAAGTAGCTGAGACTATAGGCATCTGCCTCAACACCCCACTCCTGTTTTGTTGTAATTGTCATTGTTGCTTGGCAGACCCAGGCTGGGTTCAAACCCACCAGCCCCAGCGTATGTGGCTAGTGCCCTAACCATTGAGCTACAGGCACTGAGCCTAAATTTAGATATTTTAATTTCCATTTTAGTTTTATATATAACTAATTTTTAGAGATAAGGCCTCACCCTCTTGTCCAGGGTTACTGCAGCCTCAAACTCCTGGGCTAAGGCAATCCTCCTGCCTCAGCCTCATAAGTAGGTGGGGTTAGAGGCTCACACCACTCTACCTGGATAATTTTTTTTTTTTTTTTTTGAGACAGAGTCACAGTATGTCGCCCTTGGTAGAGTGCTGTGGCATCACAGCTCACAGCAACCTCAAACTCTTGGCTTAAGTGATTCTCTTGCCTCAGCCTCCCAAGTAGCTGAGACTACAGGTGCCCGCCACAATGCCCAGCTATTTTTGTTGTTGTTGTTGCAGTTGCCATTGTTGTTTAGCTGGCCCTGGCTGAGTTCGAACCCACCAGCCTCTGTGTATGTGGCTGATGCTATAACCAGTGTGCTACGAGCATTAAGCAAGCTACCTGGATAATTAAAAAAAATTTTTTTTAAGAGATTGGGTCTTGTGTGTTGCCCAGGCTGGTCTTGAAATCCAGACTCAAGAGCCAGCTCTTTCCATTTTTTGAATACCAGTTTTGTCTATTTCACATACATTTTCATTTCTTTTGTATTTTATTCTTTCATATTGCTTAATCTCTTTGTCTTCCAGACGTTTAAGGGTTTCCTTTTCAATTTTATGCACATTATCATAAATAAAAGTAATATGGCTTCTGCCTCACACCAGTAAAATAGTTCTCATCAATGACATCCACTAAAGAGGATACTATTGGTCTCAAATGTTCTTGAAGCTCTTTATTTGCTTTGCATCCTTCCTCACCTAGTTTTCCTCAATCTTGGTAGTTCTTAGTCTTCTCTAATGGCTTTGAAATATATGCTTAGCTTAAATGTAGATTCCTTTGATTGTGTCCTAGGCCCTCTGAAAGTATCCCTTTTTAGTGACCCTCTGGAAACTCTCAGGATACAGAGCACATCTATTTGCTTTATGTCCTTTGTGTATTCCACTGTATGGTACACAACAAGGCTATGTGTTTTGGCTGGAATGAATTTACCTTCCTGTCTTCCATCCTAACTTCTGTCTCTAACCTCAAGTGCATATTTCCAACTGTGGTTAAGAGCAAGGAATCTGCAGCCAGATTGCCTGGGTTCAAGTCCTTCCTCCATTACTAACAAACAACCTACTTTTTCTAACTTCCTAGTAACTAAGTCTCATCTGTACAATGAAGATAAAATAGTACCTACCTCAAAGGGTTATTCTGAGAATTACATATGTTAATATCTGTAAAACATAGAACAGTGCCTGATACATGGTAATGATTATTTGGTAACTTGAAAAAAAAAAGTCTAGTGACCCAGGAACACAAGTGCTTTTCTAAATTGGCCTTTGAACATTCAGTCAGTCACTATAACCTGTAAATGCCTCTTCCCAAATGTCTCCCCCATTGATCTCTTCCTTGAGTCCTACTTTCATGGCCTTAATTTAGGACCTCATAATTTCTTTTATGCATAGGAAAACTATTACTAAGAAAATATAAAAACACAGATCTCATTATAATTAATATATAACAAAAGAGAAAAAATAATTCACATAATTATGAAGTTTTAAGACCAATTCTGGGACCCATCTGTAACAAGTCAATATGCTTTACACAGGCATACCTTTTCAATTAGTTTTCCTGTAAGAAATTACTACAAGACTGTTCATTCCATAATTTTGTCTTAAACACAATAAGCACAGCTAAGCAATGACTTGCATGTTTTGGATGTTATCAAGATTTTTGACCTGGAGACCTCCTACTTA
The DNA here is from genome assembly GCA_963574655.1 of Perodicticus potto. Taxonomy (NCBI): domain Eukaryota; kingdom Metazoa; phylum Chordata; class Mammalia; order Primates; family Lorisidae; genus Perodicticus; species Perodicticus potto. Next base: position 10,208 of record CAUYRH010070426.1, read on the forward strand.
GCTTCTCTGTCTTTGGTCTCTCCCACTTCAGTGAGTGTCCACAGCAGCCTCATCTTTATAAAACACAAAAGCTCCACTCCCCTACTTAGCTTCTCTGTCTTTGATCTCTCCCACTTCAGTGAGTGTCCACAGCAGCCTCATCTTTATAAAACACAAAAGCTCCACTCCCTGAGTAAAATTCCCTTTTGGTCTTCCAGTACTTATAGAAAAATGAAGCAAGTCTTTGGAACAGACTTAGGATACTCTGTGACCAGGCCCATTACTCCCTCACTAGCCGTCATACTATCATGCCATACACATGCTGAACCACTCCAATTGCCTCACCATCTTTAGCTGTGTTACTGTATGCCAGAAATGTTCTTCTTTTTCTCATGTCTTTGCAAAACCCTATTCATCCTGCAATATCAAACACCATGTCTTTTTGTGTCATTCCCTAATTCCTCCCAGGAAGGCTTAGTGCTTCTTCCTCTTTGTACTCACAGCCACTAAATACAAGAAGGACCATGGACTAAGCAAAAGTACAGCAAGAGAGAACTACAACTAGCTAAGGGGCCATGTCTATATGGAGAGAGGTCTCTCTGTCTTTACTCTCTTTTTTAATCCTTTCCTCATTAGTATGAGTAAAGATCCATTAAAAGTTTAGCTGACAAAAGTCAGTGAACATACTACATGAGGGAATTAAGATACAGAAGTGGATGCTCTATGTACTTTGTGTATATGTTATCAAAGGGATACAAGGTTCATTTGAAGAAGTTAGATTGTTATAGCTAGCCAAATAAAGAAGTAAAATGGATGGCTATAGTTTTTTTATTCATTCTCTTTGGCACCAAATATTAACCCAGTGCTCACAATATGTCAAGTACTATTCCAGTGGCTAAGAATAGAACAGTGGCCATTCATACTTAGGCCCTTCCTTCTTGGAGCTTACTTTTCAAGATAAGCAAAGGTTAAGGTAACCAAATGTTCAGCCTACACAAAAAATTACTTATGAAAAGCAAGTGGATTGTCTCCACATATTTGCAGATCCTATGAAAGAGGTATATTTATTCTACATTGTTGGACAGAACAGAAGTAGGACAAATGTGTGGAGCAACACAGAAGTCGATTACATGTCAATGTAACATGACACTGTGAATCAAATGACATATTTGAAAATAGAACAGGCTCTGGGACCAAGGCAGGTGGATTGCCCGAGCTCATGAGTTCGAGACCAGACTGAGCCAAACCGAGACCCCCTCTCTAAAAAAATAGCTGGGGCATTGTGGTGAGTGCCTAGTCTCAGCTACTTATGAGGCTGAGGCAAGAGAATCACTTAAGCCCAAGAGTTTGAGGTTGCTGTGAGTTGAGACACACAGCACTCTACCTAGAGCTACAAAGTGAGATTCTGTCTCAAAAAAAAAAAAAAGAAAGGAAAGAAAAGAAAAGAAAATAGAACAGGCTTGCTAAGGTGACAGGAAATTTTTAGTCACTAATAAATTTTCAATATGATCTTATTAAAAAAATGAAACTGTTATATTTTCTCCAGTTTAAGTATATATTTAGAGGCCATTGACCAATGACTCTCATTTTATGATTTAAAATACAAATAGGGGCTCAGCGCCTGTGGCTCAAGCAGCTAAGGCGCCAGTCACATACACCTGAGCTGGCGGGTTCGAATCCAGCCCTAGCCTGCCAAACAACGATGGCTGCAACCAAAAAATAGCCAGGCGTTGTGGCAGGCGCCTGTAGTCCCAGTTACTTGGGAGGCGGAAGAAAGAGACTTGCTTGAGCCCAGGAGTTGGAGGTTGCTGTGAGCTGTGATGCCATGGCACTCTACCCAGGGCGACAGCTTGAGGCTCTGTCTCCAAAAAAAAAAAAAAAAAAATACAAATACATTGCAATAAATCTCATTTCATCCTAATTTCCCTAACAACTGCTTCTAGATAGCTTATTAAAACATTTATCAAACCCAGTTGTTTTCAACCTTGGCTGCAAACTGGAATTGCTAGGTATGTTTGCAAGCTAATAGTACTTGGGTCTCACACCAAGAGATTCTGATTTAATTATCTAAGAGAGGCCAGGCTTTTTTTTTTCTTTTTGAGACAGAGCCTCAAGCTACAGCTTGACTGCTTTCAAAAAAAAGCCAGGAGAACAAGAGAAGATAGTCGGAAAGAAGAATACTGTAATTTAAGGTTTCAGAGGCTGTGCTATTTGGTGATGAGAGAATCTGAGGCAGCCAGGAATAGATGGCATCAGCAGAGTGATATAAGAACACAAAAGAACTGTGAGCATAAGATAGGCTTGGTTCATATCATAAAGTGCTAAGAAACTGCAACCCCACAGAGGAAAGCTGCTTTTAATCTCATCTGTCTTATGATGTCCAGTATTATCTTTTCCCATTGTGGCTACAGGAGCCCTTTATAGTGCCCTTTCTCTAAAGCCCACATCCTATTTGGTCACTGCTGTGTAGAAACAAATGATGAGAGGAGTCCTGATGCTCTGGAATCCAATAATGTTCCCAGTAAGACAAAGCACACACACTCCTGAAAGGCAAAAGACAGTCTATAATGTACATGTTAGGATTCAGGACTCTATTAAGAGTGACTGAGTGCCTCCTACTAGACAGGCTCCATTTTAGATGCTAGAAATGCAAATGAGGCAAAAATAATTTTCTTTCCTCAAGCAGTTTAGCCACAGAAGGACTTTTTTTTTTTTTTGAGACAGAGTCTCACAATGTCGCCCTTGGTAGGGTGCCATGGCATGACAGCTCATAGCAACCTCAAACTCTAGGGCTTAAGCAATTCTTTTGCCTCAGCCTCCCAAGTAGCTGGGACTACAGGCGTCTGCCACAACACCCAGCTATTTTTTTGTTCCAGTTGTCATTGTTTAGCTGCCCCAGGCCAGGTTCGAACCCGCCACCCTCAGCGCATGTGGCCAGCACCATAACCACTGTGCTACAGGTGCCAAGCCCATACATGGATGTTAAAAAGGTATAGTACCATGGACATGAAGAAAACGTAGAAATGAATGTGGCAGGGAAAATATGCAAGACCCCCTAGGGAGTGAGGAACTAGAGCAAGGACGAGAAAAGGTCTAATGGTAGGGTTAGAAAGCATAGCGAAAGCCATTCCACAACATGAATTTCACGTGTGCAAAGAGATTTTTGTTCCTATCACCACCAAATGGTAAAATCTCCTTGCAGACAAAGATGACAATTCAGTATGTGAAGGTTAAGTGTTACAATAAAGTCTGTATTTTCTACCAGGTGTGGCTACAAAGTAACAACAAAAACCTGCTCAGTTTATAATCACTCTACTTTTCTCTTGAGGCAAAATCAGAACATAGTGCCAAAAAAGAGAAAGGGAGAACATTTTTGTTTCATAAACTCTTAAGGATAAAGTGCTGTACTGGTTTCCTATTGCTGTAAATTACTACAGCTCTGTGGCTTCAAACAACACAAATTTATCACCTAACAGTTCTGAGGTCAGAAGTCTGACACAGCTTTCAGTGGGCTAAAATTAACGTGTTGGCTGAGCTATATTCCTTCTGCAGACTCTAGGGATGAATCCAATTACTTGTTCTTTCTAGCTCCTAGAGCAGTGATTTTCAACCAATGTGTCCTGGCACACTGGAGTGCTGTGAGGGGATCTTAGGAGTACCAAGAAATTTTTTAAAGATCATTAATTAAATTACTTTTGAAATAAGTTCACAGCCCTGTAAGTATATTCTTTTCTTTACTCTTTTTTTGGTCAACATAATTTAAGTGTCCTGCAGAAGTTTAACTATAGGTTTAAGTGTGCCGTGAGACAAAAAAAGGTTGAAAAATACTGTTTTAGAGGGTACCTGCACTCTTTGGTTTGTGACTCTTCCACCATTTGCAAAGCCAGCAATGACACATCTCTGTTTCTATCTTCCACAGTCATACATATTTCCCCTTGACTCTCACCATCTGCTCCCCTCTCCCATTTTTAAGGACCTCTTTGATTACATTAGGCCCAGTCGACTAATCCAGGGTAATCTCTACTGTCCTGAAGTCTTTAGTTGAATTACATCTCAAATTCTCTCTTGCAATATACGGTAAAATATTCACAGGTTCTGCAGATAACTCTGGGGAGTCATTATTCTGAGTATCACAGGGGCAGACAGAGGCTGCTAGAAACTTCAAATTAGTAGCAAGAAGGCTATAAAGTTACTACCTAAGGCACAAAAGGTTCTATAATGCAGCTCTGATCAAATCACTTGGTATACGGTTTTTATAACTGTCTACATTCTAGACCCTGACGACTTTTCAATTCCTACTACATTTACCTCAAACTCTCTAAGCTGCACTTAAATGCCACCTCTTCTATGAAGCCCTTGTGTTGTCCCAGAGAGAATCAATGGCTCCCTTGCCAGTAATCATGGAGCACTCTGCCCATGCTCTATTCTAGCATGGCAACACTTTGCCATTACTTATTTGCCTGTCTTTCTCAGGAGATAATGAACCATTTGAGAATTAGGACAGTCTCATTCTACATCCAGAAAGAGGCCACCACAGTACTTTGCCCTTCATATCGTATTCACATATTGTAGTGACTTGCCACTACATGTATGTGGCATCTGTCAATACTTCACCAGCACTCACAATGACAGGCAAGAAATAGTCACCAGAAGAGATACAGAGTATTTTATTTATTATTATTTTTTTTTAAACAGTGGAAAGTGCTAACGCAGTCCCCCACTATCACAAATTATCCAATTGAGTTTCCTGCATTTGGGGAAATCACATCTGGAGTGCAATAGATCAGCCTTGCCCTGAGAAAATCACTTTCGTGATCATGGTATCTCCCCTTGCCAGGTAAGTACAGGAATATTTTTTTCTTTTGAGACAGAGTCTCACTATGTCACCCTCGGTAGAGTGCCATGGCATCACAACTCCCACAGCAATCTCAAACTCTTGGGCTTAAGTGATTCTCTTACCTCAGCCTCCCAAGTAGCTGGGACCACAGATGCCCACCACAACACCCAGCTAGTTTTTGCTGCAGTTGTCATTGCCGATTTTAGCAGGCCCAGGCTGGGTTCGAACCCGCCAGCCTCAGTGTATGTGGCCGGCACCCTACCAACTGAGCTATCGGTGCCGCCAGGAGTATATTTCTTAATAAAAGAGGACAGACTCACTTCAAATTCTGAATAAATTCACCAGTATCTGGCATCTGCAGAGGGTAAGAACAATCAGCAAAAAGGACCCAGAAGCCACAAAGTTAAAATTCTGTAGCCAACAGAAGATGGCAAAGATATAAAGTAGAACCTCTGTCAGTTGATCACCCAAGGGACTGCAACAAACTGGTCAACATAAGGAACTAGGCCTACTGTACTGATGCATACATGTATGTGGTACATATTTGATCCATGAAAATTAGGTCAGCTTAAGGAGGTGGTCAACGTAGGGAGGTGGTCAACTGTTCTACTGTATTTAAAGATACAAAAGGTAAGGATCCTCCTGCACAGTAACTGAGTCTCCCCTATATTTGGGGGACTTGATTAATTTGTTAATTAATTAATACAGATAATTTTATAATCTCTACTTCCAGAAGCTAAGTCTCATATCAACTTAAATATTATGTTAAGTAGAATTTCCAGCCAACACTTACTTAAAAACTGTTAAGCACACCTCCTCATTTAATTATGATATATATCAAAAGTCAGCAAATATACTTAAGATTTGTGCATTTCATTTTACATAAATTTTACATCAAAAGAAAAAGCTAAACAAATACTGAATTGTTAATACACATGCAATCTGAGGTTTTTAGGGAAAATGTACTGATGTCTGTAATTCACTCTGAAATGAATCAAATACAACGGATTGATGGATAAAAAGAGGGAAGATAGGTATGTGTCAAAATTAAGTATAATAAAACATTAATGCTAGAGTCGAAATGGGAGAGGTTTTTTTTTTGAGACAGAGTCTCAAACTGTTGCCCTAGGTAGAGTGCTGTGGCGTCACTGCCCACAGCAACCTCAAACTCTTGAGCTTAAGCAATTCTGTTGTCTCAGCCTCCAAAGTAGCTGGGACTACAGGCTTCCGCCACAACACCCAGCTATTTTTTGTTGTTGTAATTGCATTGTTGTCTTTAGCTGGCCAGGACCAGGTTCAAAACTTCTACCCTCAGTGTATGTAGCCAGCGCCCTGCTGACTGAGCTACGGGCACCGCCCTAAATGGGAGAGTTTTAAGTATGCACCATAAATTCTCTTAATTAAGCTGTCTACTCACAATTTTTCATAATAAAATATTCCAGAAAAAAATGCTAGTATCTGGAAGCAGAGAGGTAATTTGTGGAACCAGGCACAAATGATGCTTTTGGATGTTGGCTCTGAGTCAACAGATAAAAGTGGCCTATACTGTACCCAGTCCTAGCTTTGCCCCACAGCCAAATTTAAGAACCCTGACTGACAAGAGATATGCTAGAAAAAGTACCACAGATGAGAGTACTATAAGCACAATAGAGAAATTAACAATATAAAACATCTTTTTCCTTAGAGCAATGTTTTTGTTTTTTAATTAATTTACTTATTTATTTTTGAGACAGAGTTTTACTCTATTGCCCTGGCGTCATTATAGCTCACAGCAACTCAAACTCTTAGGCTTAAGTGATCCTCTTGCCTCAGCCTCCAGAGTAGCTGGGACTATAGGTGCCAGCCACAATGCTTGGCTTTTTTCTATTCTAGTAGAGATGGGGTCTCTCTTGCTCAGGCTGGTCTTAAACTCCTGAGCTCAAGCAATCTGCCTGCCATGGCCTCCCAGAGTACTAGGATTACACATGTGAGCCACTGCACTGGGCCGGAACAATGTTTTAAAAGCCCCAAATTTTATTTAAATCATATATTTCTAAAGTTTTGGTGTTTACTATTTAATGAAACCAAGGAAACCCATCATTTCTATGAGTATTTTTCCTTTAACAAAACCTTTTTCTCCTTTAACAGAAACTGAATAAGCCACTTACATAACAATTGGGGGTTTTTGGTAGGTATGGGGTCGCACTATATTGTCCAGGCTGGTCTCAAACTCCTGGCTTCAAGTGATCTTCCTACCTCAGCCTCAAAGAATGTTGCAATTAGAGATCTGAGTCAAAATTGTTAGCCCATAACATTTTTAAAAAGCGTATAAAGCAAGAAATAAGGTTCATGGGGGTCTTACAACAATTTTCCAGTTAGACTTTCTGGAAACTGACTCTATTAAGAAAAATGTTCTCATTCTTATTCACACTTTATTCTTATTTCATATCTAATACAGTAGAACCTCTGTAAGTTGATCACCTAAGGAAGTGTAACAAACTGGTCAACATAAGGAAGTAAGCCTTAGTCTATGAAAACTAAGTCAACTTAAGGAGGTGGTCAATGTAGGGAGGTGGGACTTTCTTAATGCAAAGGTATATCCTAACTTGCTATTCAAGACAATAAGGCAATCTGTTAATATATATTCCTTTTCAGTCACTTTTACTAAAAACTAACTGATGGTAATTATTTCCTACATTTGGGGGACTTAATTTGATAATTAATAAGGATAATTTTGTAATCTTTTTCCAGAACGTAAGTCTCATACCTACTTAAATACTATCCTAAGCAGAATTTCCAGACAATATTTATGTAAAATACTGAGAAGCACACACATCCTCATTTTTTATTTTTATTTTTTTCACTGTTGGGGATCACATCCTCATTTATGATGACTATCTCAAATCCCTGCCCTTGTAACTGGCAGATGCCAAGAAGTCAAGAAATAATGTGCTGAGAGAAGTAATGAAAGAACAAACGAATAATTTTTAAAACCAGACAGGAACCTGTACAACTGACCATCCAGGAGGCCTTACCAGATGAAAGGATGATTTTAATGAAACGAGATTAGTTACATCACAGAGAATAGTGTCCTGCTGAGGTGGTTTAAAAAGGCCTAGGGAGGCATTGTGCTCTGTAGTTCTTAGTCAACTGCAGCAACAACACTAACACTAACCTACCTCTTATTGGCTGGCATTCTGGGTCACATCCTCCTTTCCCTTTTACTTCCTTTTGTTTTTTTAAACAGCCTCTTCTGTTATTAATGTATAGCTAGAATGAATTCTGAATCTTCTCCATATACTTTGGGTGGGATCTACACATGCAATCTTGATGTTAACCTCATTTTGACACTCACACTAGATGTTAAATGATATATATTTTTTCAATTAGTTTAAGAAATCTAGCATCAAGGGAAAATAGAAAAATAATTAAACACATTAACTGTACCCCAAAATAATAAAAAAAGATACTGGGTGGCTCAGTGAGTAGGGCGCCAGCCCCATATACCGAGGGTGGTGGGTTCAAACCTGGCCCCGGCCAAACTGCAAAAAAAAATAGCGGGGCATTGTGGCAGGTGCCTGTAGTCCCAGCTACTCGGGAGGCTGAGGCAAGAGAATCGCCTAAGCCCAGGAGTTGGAGGTTGAGGTGAACTGTGTGACGCCACCGCACTCTACCAAGGGCGACAAACTGAGACTCTTGTCTCTAAACAAAAAAAAATACTAAACACACACGAACACACAACTCCAGTTAATCTATTAGATAAACAGAAAAAAACTGAAGCGAGAGGTCAAAAAGGAAGAATTTGTTTTTAAAAGATAACGCATAAAGGCCGGGAGCGGTGGCTCACGCCTCTAATACTAGCACTCTGGGAAGCGGAGGTAGAATGGATTGCCTGAGTTCAGGAGTTGGAGACCAGCCTGAGCA
>CAUYRH010070427.1:0-32296 GCA_963574655.1 Perodicticus potto
AGAGAATCGCCTAAGCCCAGGAGCTGGAGGTTGCTGTGAGCAGTGTGACACCACAGCACTCTACCAAGAGTGATAAAGTGAGACTCTGTCTCTACTAAAAAAAGAAAAGAAATGCAAATCAAAACCACCCTGAGATATTACTGAACCCCAGTAAGATTAGCCCCTATCACAAAGTCCTAGAGTTACAGTTCCTGACAGGGATGTGGAGAGAGGGGAACACTTTTACACATTGGTGGGACTGCAAACTAATACAGCCTCTTTGGAAAGAAATACGGAGAATCCTCAAAGAACTCAAATTAGACCTTCCATTTGACCCTGCAATCATCCCTAAATTGTTGGTAAAAGTCTACCTATACAAAGCTACTGTCACTGATGCTTTAGAGAATGAAAAAATCCCTATCAACGGATGGGAACATGGGGAGAGCCAGGAGGCGGGGCTACAAGAGGCAGAAGTATGAGCTGGTTGATCAAGAAGTCAAAATTCACACCACAGATCTACAGGAGAGCGTGAACGGCTATCTTTGAATTCCCCTAAATCTTCAGGTGTGCACTGGCCTTCCACTATACATAGGACAGGGGCTCTGAGCCACTTTATCTGGACATTGGATTAAAAAGTGGCCTACAGTGGATGTAGAGAAAAGGGAACACTTCTACACTGCTGGTGGGAATGCCAAGTAATATATTCCTTTGGAAGGATGTTTGGAGAACACTTAGAGATCTAAAAATGGACCTGCCATTCTATCCTATAATTCCTTTACTAGGTATATATCCAGAAGACCAAAAATCACATCATAATAAGGATATCTGTACCAGAATGTTTATTGCAGCCCAATTCATAATTGCTAAGTCATGGAGGAAGCCCAGGTGCCCATCAACCCATGAATGGATTGATAAACTGTGGTACATGTACACCATGGAATACTAAGCAGCCTTAAAGAAAGATGGAGACTTTACCTCTTTCATGTTTGCATGGATGCAGCTGGAACATATTCTTCCTAGCAAAGTATCTCAAGAATGAAAGAAAAAGTATCCAATGTACTCAGCCCTAGTATGAAGCTAATTTATAGCTCTCATATGAAGGCTAAAACCCAATTATAGCACAAGAATATGGGGAAAAGAGTAAGGGAGGGGAGGGGAGGAGGAAGGAAGGAAGGGCGATTGGTGGGATCACACCTACAGTGCATCTTAGAAGGGTACAGGTGAAACTTACTAAATGCAGAATATAAATGTCTTAACACAAAAACTAAGAAAATGCCATGAAGGCTATGTTAATCAGTTTGATGAAAATATTTCAGATTGTATATGAAGTCAGCACATTGTGCCCCATGATTGAGCTAATTATGATTTAATAAAAATAAAAATAAAAAAAGTGGCCTATAGAAGGCCAAAGCACCTGAGATCATTGAGGTCCCCTTCACAGACACCCGGCTAGATCCTGTGTAATTTCAGGCAGGTGTGAAGAGGGACGTGGTGACTTGATCTGGTGATAGTGCTGACGTCCTCCCAGCACAGCACAGGGCAGTGAGGAATGCCCGGCCTGTTTTCTCCTTCCCCTCTTCATACCCCAAGATGTGCACAGGCTTGGTAGTTTGCAGGTTGTTGTTTCATTGTTTTTCTGCTAAAAAATAAAAAATTGCAACTTGAAAAGCAGCCATAGGGCTCTTCTGTAATTACCAAGAAACCTATCCATTTTTTTAGACAACCCAATTGATAACACACAGACAGACCAAAACTGTTCGGTGGGTTTTTTGTGTGGATCTTTTTTTATTGTTGTTGTGATTCATCGGTTTTGGTTTTTGAGCATTTTTTTTTTCTTTTTGCTCTCTGAAACCAGCACAATTTGGAGTGATATTTTCAATTTATTATTATGAAAAGGATAGCAACTGGTTTTTAATGGTTACAGAATGGTGACTTGCAACCCCAGCCCAGCTGCTGTCACCACCGTGCCTGGAGCAGACTCGGAGCATCTTGTCTCAGGCACACATCAGTGCCCTTGCCTGCTGCCTGCCTCTCTCCTGGGGGACAGGCCACCGCCTGCTGCTGGCACAGCGCTGGCCCTTCAGGGAACAAACGTTCTCTTGCTGCTGGGCGATAGGACAAGACAGACGCTGGATTTTGAGAGAACCTGGGAAAGGCACCCTCGGGCCGGCCGCCCCTACTCCCGGCCCATCTGCCGCCCCTGCTTAGCAGCGGTCTCACTCATCTGGGCCACAGGAGAGTGGCTGTTTTGATCAGACTGCTGTCTCAATTGTTCTGTCTCCTTTTCCCTGCCAGTCTTGCTCAAGGCTATAGTAGCCATTTATTTATTCAGGCCACAAGCATTTATTGAGCCTCTGTTATGTGCCAGGCAATTTGCTAAGTGCTAGAAATACACACTTGAATACCTCATTCCCCGTCCTTGAGAAAGTCACAGCTTCGTGGCGTAGACAAGATATGCCAGCCAAGACATTATAATACAATACTGAGAACATAATCACAGCTTTAAAATAAAATGCACGGGAAAAGGGCGTTAAATTATCACCAGGATGCACGAAACAAGTGGGCTTTGGAGGCTTATTCTCGATGGAAACCCCAGCATTGCCTCTTGCTACCTGTTTGACTTTAGATAATTGATTTAAATTATCCACAGTGACTCATCAGTAAAGGATTACGCGAGATAATCCCATGAAGTACTTTACCATGGTACATAGTGACACTCAATAGTTGTGGGCTGTTATTAGCCAATGTAATTTATATCCAAATACCTCCCCCAGAGATGGTGAGTCCCAGCCACTGCACCAGGCAGAGGTTCTGGAAGCCCAGAAAAGATGGGAGAATGGGGTTAGCTAATGGGCATCAGAGCTTTGAGCCAAAACATGCCCCAAACAGCTCTGCTCAAGGACAAAACTGGAGTAAAAGATCAAGTAAAAAAAAAATCTACCTGGACTATCAGACAGGAGAGGCCAGTCACAGTGGAAGGAATTAAATACAGAATTTGGATGTATCAGGCATAACCCACTCAGAAGAAAACATACAGGTGAAAATCTGGTGCAGCAGAGACTTCAGAAGACCAGAAGAATCTTCTCTGAAGATGTGGCATTTGACCTGGGTCCTAAAAGGTGAGTAGAAGCTTGCCAGGAAGAGGATTTAGGAAAGGGAAGTTCCTGAAGGGGAAAAGCATGGGCAGAGGCAGAGGGGTACTCAGGGGAAGCACGAGGATGTCACCGTGGATGGAGTGTGTGCCATAAAGGGGATGGAGGTGAGGCTGGAACTGGGCAGGGGCTGAGACCTGGAGGAGTCTGTGTGCCAGGCCAAAGGAGCAGGCTGACTCTGCAGGCCAATGTGACCACATATCAGAGTCACCTGCCAAGTTCTTACAGTGCCCCCAGTGCTCAGGGGTCAAGAATCTGAGTTTAACTGGTCTGGGGCAAGGCCGAGCCACCGGTACTTTTTTTTTTAAATCTCCCCCAGGCGATGCTACTGTGCATCCAAGGTTGCAAAACACTGCTATGGCAACCAACGAAGATTCCACTCATGCGCCCAGAATGCTGTGAAACTAAGATATTCATTTGATCTCAGCAAGCATGATTAAGACTGACTGAGTGCAGGCCCTTCGTAGGTCTTGTAAATATGGAGATGAGAAGACAGAGCCCACTGCTCTCTGTTCAGCTCTTCAGGGTCCATGAATCACGTTCACCTTCACTGTCTTACCCTGTCTGAGAATCAAGAGGGAATGTAGCTACAGTCCTTCAGGGGAAGTGGTGCCCATAATCAACTCGGCCATCACGGGGCCTACCCTGAGGTCTGATGCTGGGCTGCAGTGGAGAAAATGAATTGAGCAATCTTTTATAGAAAAAAATCAATAGCATGAGAGCAGTCAGGAATGCCAGTAGCAGGGGCAGAAGGAGGAGGGGAGAGGTGAGGGGGGCTGTGGGGAACACAAGGGCAGGGCAATGCAAAGAAGAAGCAAAGGTGGGAGGAAGGGGTCCGGTGGGGCGGGCTGGGCAATGAGGTGGGAGTTCCTGAGATATTTGGAAAAAACCACTAGATCCCTTGCATCTTAAGCCCCCTCCGCTGCTCAGAGCCTAACTGTACAGGTGGATGTGTCACGATACAAGGGAGAAACTAGCCTTTAACTGGTTCCTGCCCCTGTGCTGGGAGTTTGCACCCAGCAGTATAATGCAACCTTCACCAATAATTGATTTTACAAATGTTTCTGGTTTCTACCAGAAATCCTGAGGTCACTAGGTGCCTATACTTAGGTGTGATAGGGACCTTTATCCCTCTTGGGCTTAGAGAGAAAGGTATGTGGGAGCTGCTTTGTAAAAGAATAGGCACTTCTGACCAAAATTTTCCACCCTTAGCCCCTGTGTAACACCAGGACAAGGTGTAGATGTGAGTGAACCCTGAACTGGGACCTCATTGACCCCCAGCTCCAGACAAGACCTTCAGTCTTGTTGAAATGCTGTCATTCAGGTTAGCCACGGCAGATGAGACAGACAGGGGCAGTCAACGTACAACCACAATATCAGCTTTTGGGGGGCCTCAGGCTCAATATCCTTCACCCCCCAAAGGTAGTCCCATGGGAGTGACTGTGGCTGTCCCCACTGGGGCAAAATAGGCCTGCAGGGTGCAGAATGAGCTCTCAGAACCCCAGCAGAGTAAGACACAAGCCCTGTGCAAAGGCTTTCCTGAGAGCAGCCGAGTCCAGCTCGGCCCCTCTGCACTGTGAAAGTGCACGACTGGGTCTGTTGTGACTGCTTTAGACACACACCCAACCTGACCAGGTCAGGCAAAGGGGGCACTTACTGGGAGGATACTGGGATATTTCCCATGGGTGGAGTGTTTGTGCCCCACACCCCACATTCATAGCTGAAATCACAACCTCCAAGGTGCTGGTGTTAGGGAGGTAGAGCTTGGGGAGTTGATGAGATCATAAGGCCAGAGCCTTTATGAATGGGATTAGGGTCCCTGGAAGAGGCCTTGTCCCTCCCACTATGTGAGGACACAGCAGGATGGCGTCATCTCTGAACACAAAGGAGGAGCTTCACCAGACACTGAACCTGCCAGCACCTTGATCTTGGAATTCCCAGCCTCCAGAACCGTGAAAAACAAATGTCTGTGGTGTATAAGCCTGGTAGTCTGAGGTATTTTGTTACAGCTGCTTAAACAGATAAAGACAGTGTTGAACAACCAAACTTGGGGGGGGGGGAGGGTTGTAGTTGGGCCCTGGAGCCAACAGAATCTGGATCATAAGCCGTGAAGACTTGCCCCAGACCTTTTCTGTCCTTCTCTACGGGTGCCCTTGTCTGTCCTACAGACCGCCTTCTGCACAGAGCGGGGAGGAGGGCCACCACAGCTCCCAACCCTCTCGTTGCAGATTCCACCTCCAGAGAGCTAAGTTTATTTCCTTAGTTATAGCTTGAAAAATCCCAGAGAAGTCATCTATGAAGGATTTTACTTGGTCAGCTTGGGGCGGTGCCTCTCCCTGCACCAATTCGCTGCGTCTGGGGAAGCAAGGTCATGTTCACACTGCCGCAGCCCTGACCACATCCGTGCACGTAGAGAAGGACGGGTCCACCGCACAGCTCAAGTGCAGAAACAGTGTGCACGGCAGAAGGATGAGCGAGACGTGACCCCAGTCCTCTAGGTGCTCCCAGAAGCAACGTGGTAGCTTGTCACGCCCCTTTCTTTACCCGGCACCCAGCAGAGTATCTTTCCTGCCCACTTGTGGTTACAACAGTCACGTCACTAACAACCACTGATGTGTGTGAGTTATTTCTAGACCTCTTCCATGGACCTGTTCCTCAAGCAACCCCCTAGAGCCATGATTTTCCACCAGTGTGCCCTGAGAGGATCTTACATGTGCTGCAAACATTTTTAAAGATTATGAATTACTTTACACTTCGGACTAAATGTGGAACCCCCATTTCCTATGCCTAGGTCAGTTTCTTGTGAATTTCCTAGGCCTGAATTCCATGGATGGACTGTGTCCATTCATTGATACACTCATTCACCTTGCCCCCGCTGGAAGGGACTGTATTCATTCATTTCCTGGCCAAGGAACCCATACACCTATATATACCCTGAGGCTAGAGGCCTAGAGGAGGAGACAGGGAAAGACCGGGAGAGGAAGGGAGAGAGCTTCTCTCTCCCCACTTGAAATCTCTCCCTCTACCAGGAGCTTTGGTGTTTTCTGTATTCTTTTCTGTAAATCAATTCTGTCTTACCACGGAGGGGTGGGGTTGGGGGGGAATAATGTAATGAAGAATAATAAAATACATGTATTTAGAAAGTATCACAATGGGATATTACCTCACCCCAATTAGAGTGGCTATTATCAAAATGATAGAAAATAACAAATACTGACATAGAAATGGAAAAACAAGAATACTTTTTTTTTTTTTTTGAGACAGAATCTTACTATGTCACCCTCGGTAGAGTGTGGTGGCATCACAGCTCATAGCAACCTCAAACTCTTGGACTTAAATGATTCTCTTGGCTCAGGCTCCCAAGTAGCTGGGACTACAGGTGCCCACCACAATGCCTGGCTATTTTTTGGTTGCAGTTGTCATGGTTGTTTAGCAGGCCTAGGCCAGGTTCGAACCTGCCAGCATATGTGGCTGGTGCCCTACTCACTGAACTACAGATGCTGAGCCAGGAAAAATGGGAATTCTTATACACTGTTTGGTGGGAATATAAATAGCCATTATGCAATACAGTATGAGGTTCCTCAGAAATTTAAAAATATAACTACCATGTGATCCAGAATTCTACTAGTGGGTATATATCCAAAGGAAATAAAGTCAATATGTTTATAAAGAATCTGTATTTTCATTTTTACTGAAGGACCATTCACAAAAGCCAAAATATGGAATCAACCTACATGCCCATCAACAGGTGAATTAAGAGAATGTGCTATATAATGGAATGGAATACTACTCAGCAATAAAAACATAATGGAATTTGGCATTTGCAGCAATGTGGATGAATCTGGGGGACATTACATTAAGTTAAATAAGCCAGACACAGAAAGACAAACACCACGTAATCTCACCCATTTGTATAATCTAAAAAAGCTGATCTCATAGAAGGATAGAGTAGAATAATGGTTATCAGAGGCTGCAGGGAGATACAGAGAAACTGGTCACCAGGTACAAAATTACAATTAGATATAAGGAATACATTATTGTGTTCTATTGCACAGTCACCTTACTTACAGTTAACCTTATTGTATTGCATTTCAACATAGCTACGAGAGAGGATACAAATGTTTACACCACAAAGAAATGATAAATATTTCAGGCGATGAAAATGCTAAATATCCTCATCTGATCTTTACATACTTCTTACACATATTGAAATACCACATTGTACACCATAAATATGTACAATTATTATGTATCAACTAAAAATAAAATAAAACAAAAAAGAGTATTGAGCCTTGCTTACAATTCTTTATTGATTACTGAGCTGGTAACAAATTCCATTCTCCACAGTGATGGATTCTATGACTTTCTATCTGTATCACATATTGGACAATTAGAGGCTTTAGAAAATTACCAGATATTTCTTCTCTTAAGTTCAGTTTGTTTTTTGAAGTACATTCACATTTATTAGTGTTTTATCTTTGTAAATAAAATAGAACAGACACCATGTATCTATCTTACCCTGATGATTCAAAATTAAAGAGCTCATTTCTCTCCCTCTCTGCAGCTCACTTTCTCTCTGTCTCTTTCTCTTTTAAAAAGACATTCAGATTCAGTTACTATATGTTTTTATATGATCAAACGTAAGTCTTTCTTGGGGAATAACCTCTATGTTTAAAAATATTTCTCACTAATACTGCTAAAAATTCTCTGTGTATTAAAATGCAAATATCACTTAAGATGATTAATGTGTGGTTTAATTTACTAACCACTGGTGGTTTAATTAGAGTTTTTTAATTTTCAAACTGTGGATGGAATCTTGAAAGGAAAGGACCTTCTAAGAGGTACCTTTGGATGAGAATGGAAGGACTCCATACCTACCTTTTCAGAAAAAAGCAAGAAATATTTCTTTGTAAAAATCCCTCTGAGAAGTAAATAAAAATTTCAAGGTAGTTCAGGGCCACAGTGTGGCTACTGGGTTGAGGAAAAGCAGATGGTGGAGCCAAATGGGGCTCAAGAAAAACCAGTGATGGAGAAATTGAGCCAAAGAAGAGCAACACAGGTGAAATCAGCCTCCTGAATGTACAATCCCAGCATTCAACTAACAAGAGCCTCGACTTTGTACATTACAGGAACAATCCTTTATAGCTAAAAATCTACTAATTTTATAATTATCAGAAAACAAGAAGGCATTTTCTGATATTTTTATCTTGGAGACAAGAAATTTACATTTATTACAGAGACAAATTTCTCTCCTTTTATCCTCCTCCACCTTCTCTTATTATGGTATTGCACCATCTCTTTCTCTTATGTCTCCTTTTCATTCTTCCTATCCCTTTCTCACCTCTTCTATTAGTCACTCATAGTTATAAAAGCAAGGTGATCACCAGGGGGAAAGAGGAAAATGATAGAAAGTGAAGCACCAACAGCTCCTTAAAAAAGTCACAAGGACTTTTAAGTAGAAATGTCATTGTTATTCTGCCACAAAAATAATGGACTTAAACTGCTTGTAAAAGAGGGAGATTTTATCCTATTGGAGTTGAAAATGGTGAAATGCTCCTTTTCAGTTTGACTTTTAATCCGGAGTTGTGTTTGGAAAATGTCTTAATCCATCAACTATGCTCGTGGAGTGTTTTGCATCTTAGAATCTCTGATTGACTCAGTCTCACAGTTCCTATTGGCAGTGGGAACTAAAGACCAGAGGGACGTTCTGCAAATATGCTGGTTTTTCTCTTTGTGCCAGACTTGACATTTTTCAGGCTTGTATTCTATTAGCATCTCCTTTTCTTCTCTTTCAGAGCTCACCAGGGACCCTTCCCCAAAAAACTAACCATTAGAAGAAAAAAGAAAAACTGATAAAGTGAAGGCTTAAAAGAGTACATGTCTTCATCTCCAGAAAGCACATTAATGCTTTCTCCTATAGCCTCAGTTTATTTCTTCTTATAATCTTGGCTGAGAATGAGTGGTGGGAAAAAGGATGGTATTTTGACTCCCTCTTTCCCATGAATAGCAAAGAACTATCCTCCTTCATTTAGTGAAGACAAAAGAATGGTCAACACTAAGCCAAAAAGCTAGAGACAAAAATTCTGGTGAAGGCTGATCAGGTTCAAAACCTAGGTATCTCATGTGCAAATGCACTCATCTAACTGCAGTCCATTTGGAAATAAATGTATTATTGGAGGAGAGGGGTATTCAAGTTTTAATGCCAGAGCTGCCATTTACAAATGGTGTGAGTTTGGACATGTAACTGAAAATTTCTTGCCTTGGTTTTCACATCTGTAAAATCAGTATAATGCTCCATTGGGGGGCGTTATGACTCTTAAAGAGATGATAAGTATCTTCCACATGGTAAGCAGTCAGTAAATAATGATCATTATCACATTCATTATGATTATAGTTACTTTTTTATTCCTTGGAGTATAAGCTAAACCTAAGCAATAAAGCCAAAGACACAATGGTACAATATAATTTAACTTATCTCTCTCTAAGCCATGCAGAGGGAATGGTCCAGGATAAGTGATAAAGCTCTGCTTCCAGAGGTCATGCAGTGGACCAGGTTTCTTCTGCCTTGTTTGTTCATAATTTTCTAAGATATGATTGTTCCAAATATGGTCCTGGACCAGCAACATCAGCATCACCTGGTAACTTGTTAAAAATGTCAAAGTTCAGGACCTACCCAGATTCTGAATGAGAATCTGTATTTTAAGGTACTCTGGTAAGCAAATTAATGTTTGCAAACCACTGCTTTAGGATAGGTTCCTTATCTACCTGGTTAAAGTTTTCCCAAACAGAAAAGAGAAAGTGATGAGTGAGTAATTTCCTTTAAGAAGATGACAGTGAGGTTATACATTTCATTTCCACTCACACTGACCAGACCTAGCTGCAAGAGAGGCAGGTTAGTGCTGGATGACCACATGTCAGGCTAAAACACCATCCGAAAAAAGAGAGGAGGGAGAAGACAAAAGGAAAGAAGGACAAAGAAAGGAGTCTTTACCAAAGTTGTTATAATTGTTTGTTGTAATTAGTATTACAATGAAGGATGGAATGATATGGTCATGGAACAGATTTAACTTAAGAATAGGAAAATTAGCACAAACTTGGCCTTTGTACTGATAAGCTATTCAGAAACCAGCTTACCAAACATGGTAGAAAAAAACATTTTCAAACTACAAACACTGTACTCCCTTTTTAAAGTAGTAAATAGATAACATTTTAGTACAAAGAGATGCATTCAGTAGGAACCAAAATATCCTGTCTTTTTAGGAATATAAAATTCACAAGGAATATCTTGATACAATTTTTAAAAACCAGCACTTCTTGGAGAGTGAAAAGTTCTTATTGAAAACTCTCAACAGAAATTCTGTATCTGATCACCAGAAAGACATAGCCATCAGTGGGACTCTAACTGACATCCAGAGAACAAAAGAAATAAAAGGCACAGAGCACTGACCATGATTATAAATATAAGTAGTTAATGCCAACAGGCCATCTGACAAGACTTCAAATCTGAATGAGTTAATGTAACAAGGGCTTATTTCTTGCTGTTGCAAAGCTCTATGTGGATCAAGCAGTCTCATGCCATCTTGTAGAAATGCTATGTAGGACAGACAGCTTCTGAAGTTGTCACTGCAAGGAAAGAAAAAGATGCGGGGGTCCTATTGGCTTTCCGCTAGCTGCCTTGGCCTGGACTGTCTATACTACTAAGCTCAATGATGTATAGATTTGGGAGCATACAGAAGAGAAAATAGGGCTAAGTAAAACAAGTATCCCTTCTACTACACTTAACATAAATTACCTGCAACTAATTTGTCCTTTTATACTAACGTTCCTCTAAACCAGTGATTTTCAACAAGTGTGCCGCAGCACACTGATTTGCCCTGAGAGGATTTTAGGTGCACTGAAAAAAATTTTAGAGTGTTGTTTTTGTCGGAGGAATTACCTGCAAATATTTTCTCCCATTCTGAGGGCTGTCTGCCTGCTACACTTACTGTGTTCTTAGCAGTACAGAAGCTTTTTAGTTTGATCAGGTGCCAGTAGTGTATTTTTGATACTGCTTCAATTGCCTGGGGAGTCCTCCTCATAAAATATTCACCCAGGCCGATTCCTTCGAGAGTTTTCCCTGCACTTTCTTCTAGTATTTTTACAGTTTCATTTCTTAAGTTTAAATCTTTGATCCAGTGAGAGTCTATCTTAGTTAATGGTGAAAGATGTGGGTCCAGTTTCAATCTTCTACAGGTCCCCGGACTATGCATTTTATCACAGGAAAGAGTTCCTTTTGTCCCCTTTAATACTTGTTTAATCTTTGATTTTACATTTTTTTTTTTTTAAAGAAAGATGGTATCATGGTCCCTGCTTTTTATTTATGTGCGTTCTCATGGTATTTTTCTGTCTCAGCCTTTTATCTTTAATATTTTGTTCTGGGTAGCAGCATTATTTTTTTCTTTTAACCAACTCAAGTATCTCTGCCTTGCAATGTGGATGTGTTTAATGTGTGGGCACCAGTTCATGGCTCCTCATATCTCCCTCTCCCTGCATGCAGGTCGGTTAGTAGTTTTTCTACATGTAACAGTAGATGAAGGCTTCCTTCCTGTGTGCCATGATCTCAGAACCTCTTTCTGGGGTACTCCACACATCAATCTGCCTTCTTCTTTTGCAGACCCTTCGCCCAACATCTGAGCCTTGCACTCTGCTCACCCTCTTGAACTTGGTTCTTTGCTGATCGTTCAATGAAGCCTGGACTAGAGCACTTCTCTGCTCCTGGCCCTGTATTTGTGGACCCTCAGAGTCTCTGGCCCTTCTGAACTTCTGTATCTGTGGTCTGTTCCCCCCTATTCTCTTCTACCTCACATGAGCCTTGCAGCCTTGAATTACTTCATGGAGTAGGAAACCCCTTGGAGTGGTTTCATTTTTCATCAAAGTTGTATCTAATTCCCTTTTTGCCAGGAAACACAATGAATCCTTTTATTTCACTGAGGATGTTTTCGTGATGGTTACTCCACTCTCCCACCCCCTTTTCAGAGGAGTTTGCTAACATTTTGTGTTTCATTATTCCTTCTGCTCCACTTGCTCATTGTTCTTGGTCAGTTATGCTGCCTAGTTGGGACTCTGTCTTCCATGTTTGTCTACTTTTCTTTCATTACTTCTGTACCTTCATGCTTTTTCTCTTATGGAGATTCTCTAACTCATCTACTATTTCAATGCTTTTACTTCCCACATGGTCAATGCTGCTATTGTGGATTTAATTTCTTTGCATTCCTTACTTGCCTCCATCACTATGTCAGAGACTCCCCTCCCCCATATCATCATCCATCTTCTACTTAACATGCACATTTCTTATGTTTGAATGAGAATATTATAGCTATACTTATTTAAATTTTTTCTTTGGTATGTTACACTAAAATCTTTTCCTTTTTTTTTAGGAAATGGTTCTGTTTTCATATGTTTTCATGGTATGCTTTAAGTGGCATGATGCAAACTTATTTATTTTTTGCGTATTTGTCTGTGTGTCTTTGGAGAAGGCGAGATCTATGTTGGTCTATGCAGTGTGTTCAACCAACAAGGTATGTGCATTTCTTTGGCTGAACTGCTTATTCTACTCCTAATGTTAGAATTCATTTCTGGGATTGTAAACTGGCACTCAAGTTGATGCATTCTGGCCAATTCAGCTCCCTAGTGAAGCTTGCCTGGACTATTACACATGGATAATTTCAAGTAGTTTGTGTTTCTTTTTCTAAAGGTGTTTTATGAAAAAATAAAATTGCCAGAGAGCACCACCATTCTTAGCACTACATTTATACCTACCAGGCTATCCACATCCTCTCCTTCAAAAAAGATTTGCGTTACTTTTGGTCAGTCCCCAATGTGTTGAAACCTTAAATCTGACAAAGGAATACCCAACGGGGGTGTGTGCTTCTCTGTTCAGTTCCTCCAGGAGGTCAGCTCTTGCAGTGCGAGTACACAGACCTTCTCCGATTAAGGTTTAACTCACTATCACTGCTCAAAAACAAACCTTCTGGAAGCTGCTGAACCTGTGGCCACAATTCCTGGCAAGAGCTGTGAACATGAGCGTCCCTTCTGGTGCCTTCTGCCTCCTCTGGGCCAGCTGCCCATTTGCTGGTTAGGGGAAGGCAACACTGACCACAGCAGGGCATTGCTGCCCTGTGATTGATGTGAAAGGGCAGCATAGGAATCTGGGCTTCAGGCACAGCCAGATGTTTGTCTAACCCAGCGTCCTCCTAGGAAGACAAGCTCCACTGGGCAGGGGTCCTAGTTAATCAAAACTATCCCCCCTCCCCGTGAACCCTGCTGCATGGTGACCAACATTCAAGAATAGTTTTCAGTTACCTTCTTTATTAATCATTAAGAAGCATCCCTACAGTTTACAAACAAGGGCTATTAGCCAACTGTGAGCTTTGTGGGTGTTAGGAACAGAAATCAGAGTGTCCAAGAGCAAGAAGTTCTCCAGCTTCAGGGGTCCCAGATCTCTGTTGGGAAAGCATATTTGCAAAGGGCAGTCTCCTCTCCTTTCCTCCTCAGGGTCAACCTTCTACAGCTTTACCTCCAACCATGTTGGTTCTTGTGAGTGTGACCAGGACACCTCAAGCAATTATGTGAGGCTCCTCCCTAGTTTCACAGGCAGTTCATCCCCTACATTGCTGCTATGAACCTTCCTGCAGGCACCTGTCACCCCAGACAATGAGCTCTTCCAGAAGCAGTAAGTACATTCATGCACACCTTCCTCTCTTCCACCTGCCTGGGAAGTCCTTAGCTTCACCCTGAATGGGGAACTCCTACTGCTCCTTAAAGTGCAGCTAGAATAATGCTGCTTCTTTGTGCACCCCGCCCCCAACTGCCACCTAGAATTATGATCTCTTCTCACAGATGCTTTTCTATTGTGCTTTGTGCCTACTTCTACGATAGCATTTATCACATTATATTAGAATTTGTAGCAGACACTGTAGGGTGGATGATCTGTACTCTATTTCCAAATCTCTTATTTGTCTCTACTATTGAGACTCTAAAAGCAAAGCAAAAGTGATTTCTCATTCCTCCACCAGGCGTGGCGAGTTCTGACTAATGAGATGTAGGAAGATGACTCTAAGGATGGTGGTTCTTCCCAGATAAATACCCAAACCCTCACTGGGAGAGAGTGCTGTGCCCTTTTTCCTTCTCTCTTCTTTTAGACTGGAATATAGACGTGATGCCTGGGGCTACGGCAGCCGACTAGGTGACCCTGAGGATGAAAGCCACAGGTTGGCAGAGCAAGAGGAGGGTCATGGCCTCCTGAGCAGCTGCAGCAGGTCTGGATGAGACCTTCAGATTCTTGTTCCAGGAGAAAAATGAACCCCCATCTGCTGAAGTCAGCTAGCTTTAGTCAGTTTTTCTATTTCCATTCCTAACTGATATAATTTCTTTTATAATACGGAGACCTTCAAGGGAAAAGACTGTTTCTTATTTATATTTATACCCTCAGTGCCTGGCAGAATGCCTGGCTCTGAGTAGATTTTCCAAGTTTTTGAACTGAACTGAACATCGTTATCATCTTCCAAATGTTCCAATGGCTCCTTGTTATACCGAGAAATCCATTCAGAGTTCTTGCCTTGGACTTCAGACATGAAGTCCATCTCCCTGACATGCAGCTCCAGCCACAGACCCTGTACTCGCCCCAGTTGGAAAGGTCACCACTGCATCCCCAGCCGGAACTCTCTCTGCTCCATCCCTGAGCTCTGCTGCTTGGCTTGTGTTTACAGCATCTACTTCATCTTGGAGGCACCTGATCTTCCTCCCCACTAGAAGATGAACCCCTGGAAGACAAAACTTGGCCTTAGCCGGATCTTTGTGTTTCCTACCGCACAGGGGCACACAGTCTCTCGCACAGAACAGGGATCCAATGAATATTTTGTTACATGGACATAGACCAAGGCCTGAGTGGCTGGCTGGAAAGAGCGATGAGTGAAACTAGGCAGAACACACCAAAAACACATCACTGGAGAACGGTGGGACCTCACATAGGTAACTTATTCCTAGAAAAAAATTATAAAATGGGGGACAATAAGACCTGGTCTAGACCTGGCTGTAGATATTTGTTAAATCTTAGGCAGAGAGGCAGGACCAAGAACAAAAGACTTTGCATTCCTTACTTCTCCAGTTTCCATCCAAGCTCATGCACTGATGATTAAAAGGAAAATTTTAGACCCAGCACTAGAAACTGAGGATTCCCTCTCACAGGGGATGAAATCTTCACATTCTATGTAGTGATGGTACTGGCAAGAGTTCCAGGGAGGGAACAGCTCAGCCAGGCCCAGATGGAGCCCATCGGCCCTCCAGCCCCATTCTTGACATTTAGGAAGAAACATCTGCTAAGTCTTTCCAGAGAAGGGTCCTCCTGCCAGCCCAGTGTTGTCTAGAACACCCAGGAAGGGCCCACTTTCCAGCATGGGCTGCACCCTGCGTGAGCCTACAGGTTCCTGCACTGCTCCTCTTGTGCATTCCTGGAAAGGAACCATCCCTGTCCATCTTGCTGGGGTGAACCTGACCACAGATCCCTCTGGTCTTCCCCAGTACTTGGTCAGGGCTGTGACAAGGTGGACAGAGGCACCTGAAAGCCTTCCCCAGTCTGTGCCCATGAAAGCAGCTTCCTGGGCTGGTCTGTTTAGCTCACATGCCCTTCCACCTGGTGCACCTGCTCCCACTCACCTCTTGAGACCCTTAAGGGGCAACTTACAGGTGCTGTGCTTAAGGATGCCCTGCTTGGGTGGAATGGATAACTATCTACCCACCACCTATTAGTCCTCATTTGGAAATTATTTGCCAACCACATTCTAAGTGCTTTACGTATGTTCACTCACTCATCGCAACCTTATGGTTGGTATTATCTTTATTTACCATCTTATAAATAAGAGAATTGAGGCACAGAGGGCTTAACGAGCTCCCTGAGCAATAGTGCTAATAACAGTGGCAGGTGGTTGGGTGCCAGAGTCCAGCTCTCAGCTCTGACTCAATACTGAATGAACAATCAAATTCATGGGACATAAAAATCCAGCTGAAAAATGAAACCAAGTGGCCTGACTACAAACCGCCATTGATGTGGGGAGAGACAGACAACATTGTAAAATAAAACATAAATAGTGTTCTCCGAGAGATGCGAGGCAATAACATATTGATTAACAAAAGTAGACTGTCAAGAGCAGTCTGGAAACAAAAAATGTAGTTTCCTTGAAATAAAAGCAGAAACAAAAACTAGACTTCCAAAATAAAGGAGTAAATAACAGGATAATTATTGTTGAAAACTGAATTAATGAAAACACAAGGCCAGAATAAAGGCAGAATAAAGACAGGTTATAGAATTTTCAAATCGCTAGAAGAAAAACAGAGCCAATTAAATCAGATCAGCTAACAACAGGAAGAGTTAAAAATAAAAGAAAGCAATACAGATGCAGAATGTGGCTTGTTTGAAAGAAAGCAGAATACATTTTATGTAAAAGAAATATAGATCCTTACACTCTTTTCATGTGCATGGGACCTAAATAAATCAAAACATTTTCTATTATTTTTATTCAAAAAATAAAAATAATAGAAAAGACCATACATAATACATAATCACTTAATAACTTTTAAAAATTCTTAAATACTCTTGGGTTTGGAGGAAATCTAAACAAGTTATGGACTGTTTTGACATCAGCCCAATTGAACATTTTATACAAAAAAGACAAATTTCCCAAAAGAAAAATATATAAAGGGACTGGAAGCAACAAAGACAAGTAAATATCCTTCTGTCCCTCAACCTGGTGGAGACTAAAAGTGTTGACAATGTCTAGTGATAGATGGGGAAGCAGGCCTCCCACAGACTTCTGGTCGACTTGCAAATTGCTGTAATATCTAGAGGAAAATTTGAGCTCATGCATCAGAATTGGCCTTCTAAGAATATAACCTAAGGGAATAAATGGAAAACTGCTCGAAGATTCATGGATAAGGATATTCATTGGCGTGAACAGCTGAAAAATGTTCACTCTATCAATAGGGGGAATAGTTAAGTCAGTGATGGTTGTGAACTGTGGGTTCTCGGTACCCATCACACGGGGCAAGGCAGATCCCTACATCTTGACATGGTAAGATAATGATCTATGACTAGATGGAAAAACCAAAGGCACGTTACTGAGCCACGTACCGAGATGATCTTGTCTTAGGAACCCTGTTGATTGCGTTTGCTCTGTATGTGTGTCTATTGGACAGGAAATATCTAAAAGAATAAGGGGAACAAACAGGTAACACTGTTAGCTTTCATGGGGGATGAGGGCTAAGATTACAGAGTGAGATGGTGAATGTTTGATTTCTGCTTTACAGAGGTCTTCATGGCTTGCACTTTGAATTTCTAAAAATGAGTTTCCTTTATATGAAAAATTTGACACAGATGGGCAGCGCCTGTGGCTCAAAGGAGTGGGGTGCTGGCCCCATATACTGAGGGTGGCGGGTTCAAACACCAGCCCCAGCCAAAAACTAAAAAAAAAATTTGACACAGATATGCCCAGTAAAATGACAATAATTAAATAAAAACTTGAAACAGAAGGGGCTGTTATGTTTGTCTAATTATGGTTATGAGTTCCCTTAACTTTGTTGCTGGTTATTCAAGAGAGAGGTGTGTGTAGGGGTAATTGAGGGAGAGGGAAAGGGAGAGAGAGGGTAAGGAGGGAGAGAAGGAGAGAGAGAAGGAGGGGGCGAAGGAGAGAGAGAGAGAAAAGAGAGAAAGAAGAGCAAGGGAGACAGAAGAGAGTGTGAGGGGAAGAGGGCGGGAGTGAGCACAGGCGTGAGGATGGCTGTCTATGTGCCGCTGTGCGCAGCTGGGATGCAGGCTGTGCTGGGGGATGCAGTGAGGAGGGGAAAGTGTCTTGTCACCTCATCTCCGTTTTCAGCAGTTCTCAGTGCAGCTCAGGAGACCTCTACTTACTTAACGCCTTTGGGGTTGCTGCGGCTCCAAGAAGTGTTCCAGATGGAGGACCGATGTCACCTTCACCTTCTTCCCACTATTTCCTACCCTGGGGTCCTCACTTGCATTCTCAGAATGCCCCATGACTTCATATTTCTTGCATGTCACTCTGGAGGGAACACTTCCTGCATTTGTTTTGATCTCATCTTCCTGAGGGCAGGAGGGGAGCCTCCTGTCTCCCCGTCCCCTCCACACCCATCATTCTCGGCAGTACAAACAGTCGTCACTCCTGCCCAGAAACCCCCTCATTGACATCCTGTGCTGTCCTCGTGTCAGCCACTCCTAGATCTGCTCTGCTCTCTCCTCCCATCTTGTCCTAAAGTTGGATTCCCAGAGAATTAACGTGACATCTGTTAGGTATAACGTTGCTATGGCATGGAGGGGCATAGCCTTCTCTTTAGAAGATGTGTGCCTGAGTATTTAGGAATGAAATAGCATGATGTTTATAAGGTGCTTTTGAGTCATGCAACAAAAAGGGGGAAAAAAGGATGGGAAGAAAATTAAAAAGAGAGTAAACACATGCCGACCCGTGAGTCTAGGTGGTAGGTACGCAGGCGTTGGGGTACTGTCTTCTCACTCTACTGCATGTCTATCATATTGTATGTTACTCCATAAACAATGAGGAAAGATATTTACTGAACACAGCAAGATCAGCCGGTGACCGCTTGAACGCCCCTTGAATTTGTTCCTTCTTTTCCACTTCCATCACCAGTGCCTGGGTTCAGACCTCCTCATCAGTTTCCACACTCAGCCTATCCCATTCCACTCATTCTCCACAAAGCTGCCAGGAGCTGCCCCGAGGCCCTCAGTGCTCTGTCACAGCAAACTCCACCAGCTTCAACCCCCCCGGATGCCACAACCCAGCAAGTCGCAGGTGGTCATGCTCTGCACCTTGTGGCTGACCACCCTGCTTCACCTCCTCAGGAGGCCCTTCCCCTCCCACAACCTTCCTCCTTGGCTACCTGGCAACCTCCTGTCCATCCCTCAGGCCTCAGCTCTTTCCAGGATAACTTCTCCCACTCCCTCCTGCCTGCCTTCTCATCTCCTTCTTCCTTAAGCCCCTGTTGTATTCTGTGCACACATGCGCTACTCAGCGTGGTGGACAGAGACTGGATCTAATTCATCTGTGTGACGCCAGAACCTCATCCAGGTACTGCTATGTAGTAAACAAGCAGATGGCTGTTACAAGAGAGAATGAATGAATTGATGAATGAATGAATCAAAGAACGAATGATGGTCCAAGGTAGGAAAGTTGGTAAACCTTCTGATTTGCATATGTTTGGAATACTGAAGTGGTCATTATGCTCTTTGTTAATTCACTATTTACTGAAGGACTACCACAGACCACTAGTCCTATAACCATTTTTATATTCAAGTTCAGCTTGATTCATTCATTCACTCATTTATTCACTCACTCATCAGGCTCTTGACACTTGCTGAGCTTGGGGCACTGTAGACTTGCAAAAGTCAATCAGTCAATCAGCCACAGCTCTAGGAGGAGATAAGGCATGAGCATAAATACAGGAGAAAAGTGGTCAGGGTCATGGGAAAATATAGGTAATGGGTAGTGGGAGTGCAGAACAGGGAGAAATGACTCCTAGGAGTCTCCTGAAGGAGGACACGAGGAATGACTTCCTGGCTGAGCAGATGTTTGCACTTGACTTTGAAGGATAGAGAGTTTTAGACATCAGCCTTTGGAAGGGGAAAGGCCTTCCCGATGAAGAGACAGAAGCACAGAAGTAAGCCACGAGCCTATGCGGACAAGTCACCACTTTGCTGGAAAGACATTGAAGAGAAGTGGTGGAAAAAGTCGGAGAGGTAGGATGAGATATTCAGCTTCCATTCTGTGAGCGCGGGCGCCACGGAAGTTTTCAGAGGGAGAACTGACCAGGCATGCTTCCAGCAGCAGTGTGCAGAAATGTGTGCATTTAACTTGCCCCTTGAAGAGTCCCTAAGAGCACCACTGACCTCGCTGTGCACAGGGTTTAGCTCAAAAACTTGCACATACTAAACACTTACTACATTTCTTTAATTTTAATTGCACTGAGTCTGAGGATATGCATACATTCGTGAATACTTGAACATCTACCTCTCTTGCTGCAATACACCCATTCAGCCAATTCTCCCTAATTGAAAACTCTCAAGGGCAGCAAGTTTCTCTTAGCTGCACTTCTCTTTGCTTGGCTCCCCACCACTCTAAATCCTCAACACTTCTTTCCTGGATCATTGCAACAGATTCCTGATGGTTGCCTTCCCATGAGCTTTCTGCACAGCAACTAACCCTGGTGGACCAACCCTGCTCAAGAACCTGCTATGGCTCCCTCTTACTTATTGGCACTTAAGATCCTTCATAGCCAGGCCACACTCTAACCCTATCTATCTCCCATTCCTTATCCACGTGTCCATGACTCTAGCCAGACCCTTTCCTCCCCCAGTTCCCTTGTTCGATCCTCCTTTTCACAGCTCTGCTCATGCTGCTACCCCAACCTGCTCTTTTCCTCACAGCTCAAGGCCTGGCCTTGCCAGCAGTGGGATATAGTGTGAAGATTCAGAAAGACCTGGCTTCAGACCCCAGCTCTCTGATTCCCCATGCAAACATAGACATGCTAGGCATTCTCTCGGAATTTCTCTTTTCTCATCTACAAGACGGGAACAATAATGATAGCTTCTATTTGTTATTACAGCTTATTACCATCAACAGGGCTATTGTGAAGAGTTAATAAGATTCTGTGCTCAATAAGTGGTGACACTCCCTTCTTGTCAGACTCCTTGGATCTCCAGTAAGGAATTCCTGTGAGTCAGGTGCTTATGGGGGAAGGAAGCTGGATTTTGAGGGAGTATATAGCACGTACCAGACACTGCGGGCTTTTGTCATTTATTCCCTCTGCACCCCTAAAATACAAACATTTTTGTCCTCATTTTAAATATGAGGAAACTTAGACTGAAAAAGGGGAGCAATCTGCCTGAGATCACACAGCTCTAAGCTAACCCTTACTAACTGTCTTCAAAACAACCACAATAGCTGTTATTAAATATTTACTGCGTTCCAAGAACTACGCTGGGCATATTACACACAATAGCTCATGTAAGTGCTTTATCATGACAGCCATGCCCCCCAGAAGGAGACGTGAGAATCAGAGAAGTTAAGGGACTTGCCTAAGGCCCTGCAAACAGTAAACGGAAGGGCTGGATTCCAACAGGGGGACCATATGACTTCAAACCCATGTCCTCAACTACTGTGCCGTCTAGGCCAGTGAGGTGTCTGGACTCGGAATGCAGCCCTGCGAGGTTGAGACTGGTCTTTCCAGGTTTTCCATGGGACCTGGCCCACGTGTGGGGTTGCGGTAATCATTCCTGATCACAGGGGCCTTCAGGTGAGGCAGGCGCCGCCAGGCATTAGCGGTGGCAATAGTTACTTTGTCGGCTTTGACACTTACCCAATGGTGCAGCCGGCATCTGCTTCAATGGTCCAGATACAGTTGAGGTTGTGTTCATAGGGAGCTGGATACCCGGGTGACAGCACCTGCCCCGACACTTCTCCTTTCAATGTCCCTCCACACTCAGCTGAAAGAAATCCCAAAACAGTGAGTTTCGCGGGGTGGCTTGAGCCACCAGCAGTCACTCAGAGGCCCCTCAAGCCTGTGTGCCCCTGAGTGCTTCATTCATTCTGGGTGACTGAACAAAGTACATTAAAAGGTCCCTGGATGAGATCTGTATCCAGAACCTATAAAGAACTCCTATAATCCAACAATAAAAAGACAAATAGCCCAATTAAAAATGGGTAAAGGATTTGAATAAACATTTCTCCAAAGAAGATATATTAACAGCCAATAAGCAGATGAAAAGATGTTTGACATCATTAGTCCTGAGGGAAATAGAAATCAAAACCACAATGAGATATCCCTTCACATCCACTGGGATGGCTGTAGACAAAAAGATAGAAAATAACAATGGCAGACTGCAGAGAAATAATTGAGGATGTGCAGAAACTGGAGCCCTCATGCATTACGGGTGGAAATGCAAAATGGTGCAGCCACTTTAAAAAACACTTTAGTTGTCTCCCAAAATGTTAAACATAGGATCTGGCCATTCTGCCCTTAGGTATATAAACTTCAGAGAAATGAAAACGTATGTTCACAGAAAAACTTGAACATGAATGTTCATAACAGCATTATTTACAGTAATCAAAAGGTGGAAACAAATCCAGTGTCCATCAGTTGATGAGTGGGGAAACAAAATGTGGTAAATCCACGCAATGGAATATTATTTAGCTGTAAAAAGGAATCAGGACTCTGATAAATGCAACGATACAGATGAACTTTGACAACATCGGCTAAGTGAAAAAAGCCAGACACAAAAGGCCACACACTGTGCGGTTCCATTTATATGAAATTCCCGGAACAGGCAACTCTTAGAGACTAAAGGTCCATTAGCGGCTGCCAGGGCCTGGGGTTAGGAGACAATGGAGAGTGACTGCTAGTGGGGGGTCGGATTTTTACTTGGGGAAACAAAATGTTCAAAAATTAGGTTGTGGTGATGGTTGCACAACCCTGTGAGTAGACTGAAAACAACTGAATTGTACACTGTTAAACAAAGCAGGCCTTGGGGTGTTGGTCTGACTGCCTACTCTGTGGCCCAGCTCCCCCAAGCCTCTCAGGGAGGAACACGCAGGAGTGTGAGCCTGCTCGCTGACAGCAACAGGACTGGTGCGATTGTTAGGGCACAGAGCACACAGCCGCTGCCTCCTCTACTAGACTGCAAGCTCTTTCAGAAGAGGGCCAGTACCTTGCTGACCTCTGTCCTCCCTGAAGCCCCTGGTCCAGCTGAGTCTGATGAAGTTCACTAGCCCAGGCTACAGGAACTCCTCTTGTCTCTACTTGGACCAACGACCTGACAAACATCCTCCCTATGAAACCTTTTGTGACACCCTTCCCCTGTCTACGTGGAGTTGACACTGTGCTCCCTGTGTCTCCCATACGGGTGAGTAGATGTCCTAGCACGTGTAATATGTCATTCAAATCACGTCTATCTCCTCCCCCGGACTGTAAGCCCCTTGGCTGCAGGAACCCTGTCTTACTCACAACTGCACATCAAGCCCCTGGTATAGTGTTTGGCACCTTAAGAGATGCTTAATAAATATTTACTGAATGAGTGCATGGCTAATGATCAGATGAACAAAAGAAGCATATTGCTTTCCAGGCAAATTACTATCAAGGGTCTGAATCAGGGGGAGGTGAGTGAAAATGAAGAGAATATTTACTGCAGAGCTATTTAGGAAAGGGAAGAGTTGATTAGGAAAGATGCTAGAAGAACTAGGAGAAGAAGGGATCAAGGTCACAGACCCTTAGTTGTTGCTACAAAGGACCCATCAAGTATCTCATGGACCCCTTGAAGAAGCTCTGGAGGAGGGGCCTTCTACTATTCTTTGCTCAAATCTCATGGAGGGACCTCCCTCCGTGGTGCTGCTGGGACGGGAGGTGCCCACCTGACTGGACAAGAAAAGGCTGAAGGGGCCCATGGTAGGGAGTAGGGTGTTGCTGAGAGGAGGAGGCTCGACCTGCTCCACAGCACAGG
Organism: Perodicticus potto; assembly: GCA_963574655.1. Classification (NCBI taxonomy): domain Eukaryota; kingdom Metazoa; phylum Chordata; class Mammalia; order Primates; family Lorisidae; genus Perodicticus; species Perodicticus potto. The sequence goes on from CAUYRH010070427.1 coordinate 23,686, forward strand.
AGGTGACTGAGAGGTGGCAGGACATCACGCACACCCTTGTTTGGAGCTTCCTGGTATATTTCAGACCGGAAGTCCCTCCTCCTTCCTGGAAAGCGAGTGTTTGGAGGCAGCAGCTTGGGGAGCACGTCATTGCAGACACACCTGCTCCTTTCTGGAGCAGACACATCTTGTCTGGGTCCTGATGAGGGGCCGGAGAGGACTGAGTGGGCTGCACGTGCAGATTCACCAGCATCAAGGCTGAAGATTCTGCTCTTTCTGGTCTTTTCCCTTCCACTCATCCTACAGCTTTGGCCAGTTTGGGCAGCAGCCTCTACTTGTCAACAAGGAAAACCCTGGATTCTTGGAGCCAGTGATTTTCAACCAGTGTGCTGTGAGAGGATCATAGGTATGCCACGAAAAATTTTAAGACCATTAATTTAATTATTTTCAAAAGGAGTTCAAAGCACAGGAAGTATATTCTTTTTTTCACTCCTTTTTTTTGATCAACATAATTTAAGTGTGCCATGGATGTTTAACTATAGGTTCAAGTGCGCCATGAGATAAAAAAGGTCAAAAAACACTGCTTTAAGCTAGAACAGTCACTTCTGGTAGACCATGATGAAGTCTACTGCAACACAAGATGTATAAAAATAGAGTCACCAATACACAGCCTTGGGAATCTCCATGGGGAAGGCCTCTAGGTTTCTAAGTACAGATGTTCTTACTTAGCCTGGGTTGGGCAGATCCAATAAATCAAGTTCACCTGGAATTTTTTTTTGTTGTTTTGGTTTTTTGGAGACAAGGGCCTCGTTCTATTGCTTAGATAGAGTGCTGTGGCATCGTCATCGCTCACAACAACCTCAAAGTCCTGGACTCAAGGAATCCGCCTGCCTCAGCCTCCTGAGTATCTTGAACTACAGCCACATGCCACTATGCCTGGCTAATTTTTCTAATTTTTGAAAAGAGGGGGTCTTGCTATGCTGCTGAGTTGGTCTCGAATTCCTGACCTCAAGAAATCCTCCTGCTATGACCTCACAAAGTGCTAGGATTACAGATGTGAGCCACCATGCCTGGCCTCCGCTAGTATACAGGGTGGGGATAAAGTTCATGTGCAATTTAAAATAGTTGTATACAGACTTTATGTCCACCCTGCATTTGATAATTATCCTATAAAGTGAATCATCGCTCCTGCTTTACATGTTGGTGCTCTGGCTTGCTTTCCTGTGGCATTACCCCGTCATCTGCGTATGCATGTATCTCCCTGGCTACCTGGGATCTGCTTGTCTTTGTATTCCTAGTACCTCGCATAGGGCATGGTACATGAAAGGAAGGAGGGATAAGAGGAACAGAGGGGGAGAGAGAAGAGATTTGTCTGCAGACTGGGTCAATCTCAAGGACAAAAGGAAAGGAAGTCCCTAGAAGCTGTGTGAAGGCCACTACTTCGATCTGTCCACTTTCAGAGAGTCTAAGTTCATGCCTTCAGCCCTTGCACCTGTTCAGGCCAGAATGTTTATATTCCCACCTTGTCCATCCTGTTGGTAAATTCTAACCCGTCCTTCTAAGTTCCAACTGCAATATTCCCTTCTGAGCAAAACTTTCTCATATCCTCCTAATGCATTGCACATGACTCTTTCTACTGCTTCTTATATGATAATTATCTGTGAGTCTATTCTCCTTGCTAGGGTGTGGGAATGGGCTTCTCTTTCTCTTTTTCTCTCCTTCCTTCCCTCCCTCCCTCCTTCCCTCTCTCTTTCCGTCCTTCTTCTTTCTACTTCCACACCTACCCAGCCATACACTCGCACCAGTTCTGTGGGGGGCTTGGTAGGTACTTACATATTTTTCCAGGGGACATTTTGTTTTTACAAGATCAGCCAGTGTTGCATGAGGATGTGGGGAAGCGGGCAGAGAGAGGGAGAGCCCTGATGCTGGGGAGACAGGATGAAGCAGTGTGAAGGGGATCCTCACTGCCAGGGATCTGCATGGCAAGAAATAAAGAGCCCAGACAAACAGAATTCCCGATTTAGCCTGTTTCGCACTTCTGCCTCAGGCCACCATCTCTTGTCCTGGGATGCCTGAAGCTTTCAGAAAGCCTCTGCTGACATTCTAGAAGAACCATAGGCTTGAGGAGATGCAAGTTCATTACTGCCATCTTTGTAAGACTGAGATCAATACTAGTTAATGATCTTCTTCTTACCCTTAGAAAAGGGGGCATGAGCTCCATTTTACCTACAGGGGAACTGAAACCAAGAGTGAGTTGGAAACTTATTTGAGTCTTGGTGTTAAGAGATCCTTGGAACTCAGGCAAAGCCCCACCTCTGCCACCTCTTCCCCAGCTCTGAGGACATGACTTGTCTTTGGTTCCACTGGCTAAATGTGTGACAAAGACAAGCCACCCTGCCTGAGTGTGCTGCCACAGGGGTGTAATGGGGTGTGAAAATGGGAAGGGAGGGTGGGTAAGCCATCATGACCGTTAATAGGATTCCCCCGAGCCCCAGGAGCAAGGGGTCCAACTGGAATGAGACCAGGGTTGAAGTGTGGGGTTGCCAGAGATCTAAGTGGTTCCCAGCAGAGCAAGTGGTCTCCTACCGACACAGGTGGGCAGAGGCCGGTCCCAGGTCCTACGCTCCCCGCTCAGACATAGCAGCTCTTCACTGCCCCGCAGGTTGTATCCAGGATCACAGCTGAAGGACACAGAACTCCCTGCAAAATGACCTCCGTCATGGACCTTGTAGCCAAACTGGGGAGTTCCTGGGTCCTCACATTTGATGAGTTCAAAACCTGGTGACGAGAGAAGAGGCAGAGTGAACAAGACCTATCGTGGTGGAAGCCATGCTTCCTGCCCTCCCCCAAAGCCACACGCTCAAGGAAGACATCTCAGCCACTGCCCCAGGTTCTAATAAACTCTCTACTGGTGATTCCCTCCACATTTCAATGCATGGTTGAGGGCATATTAAGGAGAATTAGTTTTCATATTGTTATATGTAAATGATTTCAGCTTTAATAGTTTTCGGGGCCCAGGGTCTGGATTTTCTATTTCTTTTGTTGACCCCAATAGTATTCTTTCAGCAGGAGCTCTTCTTTCCATTTTGCTCATTGAAACATTCTGATAAGATAGGGCAATATGGAGAAGTTACTTTACGTATATGTTTAAGACCTCAGTTATGACTTGCTTAAACATATCCTATTGAAAAAGGCTGGAAAAGGAAGCAGACTTATACAGAGCTCCCACTGTATAGGGCTTTGCATGTGTTATCTCTCGTTTGTTATTCACAGGAGACTTATAGGCAGGTATGATTATCTACATTTTACAACTGAGACCATTGACTTGGGAAGGCTAAATAAATTTTTCGCACAATTTTCATATGATAGAAATGTAATTCAAAGGTGACTATTTAATCCTCATCCACTGAACCACCTGCTGTAACAGGCAAAGATGCCTCTGTCAGAGTGGCATGATGGCTCAAGGTAGTTGCCAAAATAATTGAAAAGAGCAGATAAGGTTTTAGCAAGAAAAAGGAAATTTATTAACCATCCCCCAGCAAGCCAAGCCCCATACTAGTGACTGCAGGCCCCACAGAAAGGGTTTTATTCATAACTTTGAGGAGTAGCAGCTGCTTCTGGGAAGTCTCCTAGGCTCGTAATTAACTCTGTTCTCAAAACAACCCACCTGCAAGAGTAATCAGCTGCATTCCCATAATAGTTCAGATTAGCCTGATCCAAAACAATCCAAAATAGCCTGACCAAATCTGTCAACCACCTTGCTTATATCCAGCTAACTATCTAATGCCTTTGCCAGATGGCTGAGAGCCCAAGTAAGGGGAATCTTAAGTATACTCATTTTTCCCCCCCACTAGCTTTTTTGAGGTAAAATTCACCTGCTGTACATTCACCTATCTAAAGTATACAATTCAAATATGTTTTGGTATATTCATGGAGTTGTGCAGCTGTTACCACAATCAGTTCTAGAATATTTTCATCACTCCAAAAAGAAGCTCCATGCACATTTTACCCCAACTTCCTCAGGCCTGGGGAAACTACCCATTTATTCTATGTCTCTATGGATTTGCTTATGCTGGACAGTTTATATAAATGGACTTATACAGTATGTGGCTTGGCGACATGCTCCTTTCACTTTGTATAATGTTTTCAAGGGTCATCCATGTTGAAGAATGTATCAGCACTTTACGCCTTTTACTGGCCACATGGTATTCCACTACATGGACATGTAACACTTGGTTTATCCATTCATCTGTTGATGGACACTCACTGGGTTTTAAGATAGGCTATCACATCACATTCTTTGTATCTGGTGAGCAAGCAGAAGCTCAAATAAATGACTAAAATGGGAAAGCCTTGAATTCATTGTACACACAGATGCAAGAAAGACTTACTGGAAAACTGCAGTTCAAAGCCCTTGCTGGTGTTTTCAGCATCAGTGATGAAATCAAGCCATAGACTGCTGGATGTGCTGTTCAAAGTCACCCCCATCATCTCAGAATTGCTGAACACACCCAGTAAGCGGGCGGAGTTATTGCTGCCATCGTAAACCTGGACAGAGGAGAGATCCCCAACCCAATGTCACCAGCATGGCCTTATTTGAACATCGCCTTTCCACCCCACAGCCCACAGTTCTGGAGTTTAGCACTGGTAACAACTACTGGAAGCTCAATGAGTCATCAGATGCAAGGAAGACAGTGGAGTGAAACCAGCAACTGAGCAAGCTATCTCGTTTCCCCTTGGTGTCAGTTCTGTGCCCGGCCCATCTTTAGTGTGAAACTGGTTTTTAGGAAATGGTCACTGTCTAACCTTTTCTTTGGAGATCTGTTCCTATTTCTCCAACCCCCATATGGCAGCAGTTTACTCTTCAGCAGCCTGGAGAGGGCAGGTTAGGGTTGCCTGCCTCCCAGGCCATCTGTTTCTGCAGACAGGCAGGATGAAAGCACTCGACACCTCCGTATTGCTAAATCCTCAATCCTGTCCTTCCAGTAGATGAGATGGCCATCCTCCCACCTGACCCCAGCCCACTGTGACAACCGTCTTCACTGCTCTGCTGGACATGATCCCCGGGATCCAGGGAGGATGGAGTTTAAATGGCCAGTATGTCATGGTGACTTTCCCTTCCCCAAGGTCAGCCTCTGCCCCTTCCTTCCAAAAGTGAGGGCTCCAGCTAGGGCCTGCTGGGCTTGCCGAGGGTGGAATCGTGTAGGCATCTGGCTTCCCTGACTCCCATCTGTCCCCTAAACTTCTGAGCACCAGCAAAGACAACAGTCATCAGAATAATGAACCAGCTCCCCAGTTTTGAGGTTGCTGCTCCTTTCCAGATAATTGTACAAAGAACAACAGAAGTTGTGATTGAGTGAAAGACCCCCTGGTGCTTTGGTAAATATCAAAGATGGGAGCTATGGGTGGGTGATGAATATTTGTGCATGGCACACAATGTGGTGCCAGCTGCCAGCAAATTGGAACAATATTTCCATTCCACTATTTATGAAGCAAAGCTTTCTAAAAGAAGCCATCCTTCAAGCTAACAGCACTGTATATTACAGAGATTTGTTTGGGCTCCTGGGAACTTCAAGTCTGTCTCCAGATTCTATTGCAATTGCTTTATGTCACTGACAGTCTGAGTGAATACTGGGATTACAGCAGATATCGGAATGATACCAGTTCAAAGAGTTTAGCCCACAGCTGCATGTAAATTGCAATAAAAATACTTTGACCCATTAAAATATATAGGGATTAACAGATCAAGGTGTTAATCATCAATGGTTGCTAATGTTTAAATAAGAAATACAACCAGACATTGTGTGTTTCTTAATGGAAGATAAAAACCATCACCTATGATGTTGTCTTGCCAAACAAAATCAAATCAGATCTAATCAAGCCACTGGACCTAATTTCCACCTTCCAGGAAATATTGAGGACAGAGAAACATGAGAAATGATACCCCAGGAATGCAGTCAGCAAAATCCAGAATGTGGAAAATTCCGCTGAACTCATGATGTTATTTTCCTTGACAAATAAATTACGAGGGGGATAAAAAAAAGGGAGAAAGTCAGATATTTAAAAAAATGAAATCACTAATCTAGTGTGTGGAGCTTATTTGAATCCTGACTCAAAACAAATTGGTGCATTTTAGAAATATTAGGACATACGTGAGATACATGTAACGGGAAATTTGAACATTCACTGGATATGTGATGGTATTTGAGAAATGATTGCTAGTGAATCAAAAGTAGGATAGGAATAGGATATTGTCCTTAATTTCCAAGCATAATTCATCCTAATTCGTTAAGAACAAAAGTGTTGTTTGTGACATTACAATAAAATACTCATTGCAGAAAAACTTATAAAACAGGAAAACACACACACACAGAAACAACTTTTAGCACGTAACAACATTGTGGTGACCATTTTTTCAGGCTTTGGTCTATGCATTTCTTATCTTCTACAGTTTTTTTTTTATAAAAATAAGATGCAACTATCCATACTCTATAGGGCAATCATCTTTTTCACTTAATAGAATGTGTTTATATTTTAAGTCATTACTTATTTTTTCCACAACAGCATTTAAATGGCTGCTGGAGTTTCCATCATGAAATTAACCTACATCCACAATATATGCATGTCTATAATATATGCCATGGCATAAAAAAGGCGCTCAGTAAATGCATGATAAATAAACCGATATTTTTCCTCTAGTACTTTTGTCCTTAAATCAACCTGGAATTTATTTTGGCAGATGATATGAGATTCTACCTTATCCCTTTGATAGATTAGCCATTCAGCAAAACCCAGTCTGTAAATATTCCACCCACCACCAATTTGAAATCCATCTTTTTCAAATATATAATTACATAAATTCAGTTCTGTTTGTCAACTTTGTAGTCTATTACATTTGTCTACTGTCTATTCCGGAGCATGACCCACCCTGTTTTAGTTATTATAGCTTTTATAATCGGTTTACAATGTTAATATTCAGTAGGGAAAGTTTTCATTTGTCTTCTCTTAACTCAAAAAAATTGTTCTCCCAGATGTACTCTTATGGATAAACTAAAGAAGACTTTTTCCAGATTAAAAACATAGAACAAAACCCTCCAAATACAACATGCAATTCTTCTTGTTCTTTTTTGGTTTTTTTTTTGGAAACAAGGTCTTTCTCTGTCACCTGGGCTGGAGTGCAATGGTGTCATTATAGCTCACAGCGATTGTAAAATCTGGGTTCAAGTGATCCTCTAGACTTGGTCACCAAGCAGCTAAGAGCTCCAGGTGCCAGCCCACGACTCCTGGCTAATTTTTTTTATTTTCTGTAACGATGATGTCTATCTATGTTGCTCGGGCTGGTCTTGAACTCCTAGTCTCAAGTAATCCTCTTGCCTCGATCTCCTAAAGCGCTAGGATTATAGGCGTGAGCCATTGCACCTGGAGCAAAACACAATTCTGACTGAGTTACATTAAATGTATGGATTGATTTGGGAAAAAAAAAATGCATCTGTGTGATAAGTCTTCTTAGCCACAAACATAGTGTCTGATTTCATTTTAATCAAGTTGTCTTTTATGTCTCTTGGTGACATTCGGTACTGACTCCTGGATATTTTTATATGTTTGATTACTACTGGGAATTTGGCCTTTGTATACATTATTTCCTACATTACTTGGTAATCTAGTTCATCATCATATGCAGGCAATAAAAATATCTCCCTGAGAAATCCCAGAGACTCCATGCATATCCATCATGTCCGATAAGGCAACATGGCTGGTTTCAAAAGGAAGATGCTAAGCGGATGGCTTTTTAAACACAATTACATATGTGGGCATCATTTCTATGAATGTTTCTGCACGTCCACTTGCACGCGCGTGCTGAGTTTCTCCAGGGCAGAGTGGAGACGCCAGTTGCAGGGAAGGCACATGTTCAACTTGGTTAGACACCACCACATTGCTCTTTGAAGAGGAATACCAACTTATTCTCTCACTAGCAACATAGGACAGTTTTCTTGGCTTTACATCCTTGCTGACACTTGGTATTTTCAGGCACTTTGATTTTTTCCAATTTGCTGGGTATAAAATGATATCTCATTTTAATTTACATTTCCTTGATTACCGCTGAGGTCAAGCATCGTTTTCCATGTTTACCAACAATTCTACTTTTCTCTTCTGTGAATTGCTTGTTCGTATCCCCTCTTCACCCCACAGCATGAACTCTCCCTACATTTATTTTAGTTAAATTACCTTCAAAATAAAGTTTCATTGTTTTTTCAGGAAAGATTATGCACATTTTGTGTGTGTGTGTGTGCGTTTATTCCCGGATGTCTTATAGTTCTTGTTTCTATTTTAAATGAGATGTCCATCGACACACGAATGGCTTAATAAATTGTGGTACATGTATACCATGGAATATTACACAGCCTTAAAGAAAGATGGTGACTTTTCCTCTTTCATATTTACATGGATGGAGCTGGATCAGGTTCTCCTTAGCAAAGTGTCTCCAGAATGGAAGAAAAAGTATCCAATGTATACATCCCTATTATGAGGCAAATTTATATCTTTCAAGTGTAGGCTACAACCCACTTATTGCACAAGAAGATAGGGAAAGGGGAGAGGGAGGGAAGGGGAGGGAGAGGGAGGGTGTGGGGAG
>CAUYRH010070428.1:0-15401 GCA_963574655.1 Perodicticus potto
CAGAGGCAGGAGACTCGCTTGAGCCCAGGAATTGGAGGTTGCTGTGAGCTGTGATGCCACAACACTCTATCCAGGGTGACAGCTTGAGGCTCTGTCTCACTCAAAAAAAAAAAAAAAAGGGACTTCAGTCTATATTTGCTGGATTTATTGAATGATATTCATAAAATGTTCAACTCATGAATTATTTTTAAAAATTGTCAATAGCAATGACAACATTATTGACTGGGTACAACTAAATGTGACACATGTGATTAGCACTTCATAAGCCTAGGAACATTGCTCATGGGTGTTAGGATTTCCACTTCCATGGTGAAGCTATGGGAGCTCAGGAAGATTATTACATAACTAGCCTAAAATCTCAGGGTCAAATCCCGGATAAGCCAGTATTTGAATTTAGGTCTGTCTTAATTCATTATAACATTACTGATTCTATGATAAGAATCCAGAATGTAAGGTGAGTTGAACATTTCTTTCTCTAAAAACAAAACATAGTTGCTGTTTTATTTTAAGAGGCCCTTTCTTCCTTTCTTTTCTTTATGAGTACTTGGTTCTTGGAGCACCTTTGCATGTAAAATACAGTACTGTGTAAGAAAAGACTTGTGATGTAATTGCCATGACTTCTCCCATAGATAGCGTTTCTGATTTTCTTATTGGAATTCCTCACAGCCTGGGAGACAGGCTGGGAAAGATTTCTTGGGTTAGCTGCCTCATACTGGAGTTAGGAACAGAACTGGTTGACTGAATGTCTCTGGCCTCTTTCCACAGAGAAGGAAGCTTGATGCTGTATATTACTATATGCGCAGTTTAGCTGCCAGCAACCCTATCCTAACTGCCAAGGAGAGTCTCATGAGCTTGTTTGAAGAGACTAAACGAAAGGTGAGTTGGGGATGCAGGGAGAAACAATTCTTCCTGGAAGAATACATTTCTCTTAGTGCTCTGTGACTTCAGGGCAGTGATTAATAATATCCACAGTGGTCCCATGAGGCTGTGCTGATGGATAATCAGTTAGCTCCTGTGCAGAACCAAATTGCAATATTCAGGAGAACTTTTAGGGCACCCTCAGTTATACATGTTCCACAGCATCTAGTTTACAGAATTAATAACTTTTTATTAGTCAGAGCAAATGATATTCTGCTACTTTGGAATTGTAACAGTCTTTACTTTTTATAGTCCCTAGGCAACAAACACAGGTGAGGTGAGGTTCTTCTCTTTGTTAATTGAATCTCAGGAGAGTCTAAATTTGTGTTTGTATGTTACACAGGCAGAACAGATGGAAAAGAAGCAACATGAGGAAGTTGAACTGAGCCCTGATCAATGGCGGAAAGGAAAGAGGTCAACTTTTCAGCATGTTGGTGATGACACCACTCGCCTGGAGATCTGGATTCATCCATCCCATCCACGGACCTCCCAGGGCACTGAGTCTGGGAAGGATTCTGAGCAGGAGAATGGGCTGTGCAGCCTGAGTCCCAGTGACGTAAGTTCCTGAGAGTGATGCAATGAGCCAAACTAAGTAAAGCTAGGTGACCCGGTTCACTCAGCTGTGAGGTGCTCCGCAGAGTCTTCCCACTGATCACAGGAAAGACAACCCAAGCCACATAAGGCTCCCTGATGTCCTGTTCCTTTTCATTTACATCTTTTATCTTATTATTTGCTTCCCTTTTTCACCACTATGTGGCACTGCAGAATTTCGTAAAAGTAGAGTTTGAATTTTTTTGTTGTTGTTGCTTTTAGTTTGGCGTCATCAATATGGTGCTTTAGAATTCTATTCCTTTTTTTTAATATTAAAAAAATTTCACCCAGGAGACATAGATTTAAGTTGCCTTGGACAATTACTCTTTTTTTTTTTTTTTTAATGATTTAATGATTTATTTATTTATTTATTTTTTAGTTGTTGCAGTTTGGCCAGGGCTGGATTTGAACTTGCCACCCTTGGTATATGGGACCAGCACCCTACTCACTGAGCCATAGGCACTACCCGACAATTACTCTTGATGCTTTAGGATTCTGTGTGGGATTTTATACTTACTTTTTCTTCTTGGTTGACTTTATATTTAGAGAATGAATTAAAGCAGCCAGGGGTAGGTTAATCTGATTTGTGATCAGCCTCTTATGGGATAACCTCTTATAACTCTTGGGCTAGGGCTTTTTCTTTAAATCAGGAGAAATGACAGTAAAAAAATAACAGGTTTGTATGGAAGTTCCCTCCTCTTCATTTACTCAGTAAATATTGAATATTGTGCCACGTACTAAAGATTCATGAAAAAGATGTCCTTTTGCTCTCAATGTGGGCATTCTAGTTGAGCATACAGAAGTATGAACAGATGTTTGGAATACACTATAATGGATTTTGTTTGGGGTATACACCCAACATTTGTGGGAGCACATAGCCATGGATCAGTTTGAAGTATAAAGGTCAGAGTTAGCTAGAAAAGAAGGTGAAGGAGACTGGTAAATTATATCCCAGGCAAAGGAACTAGCATATGCAGAGGCCTGAGGCTAGGGAGAGAGAGCATAGCAGTTGGAAAACTGCATAGGGCTGGTTCATTGTACCTTGAGAGTAAATTTATAGTGGACTGAGTGGTGGGCCAAGTTGGGCCCAGATGTTGAGGGGTTATACAATAATTAATTTGGGGGCGGTGCCTGAGGCTCAGTGAGTAGGGCGCTGGGCCCACATACCGAGGGTGGCAGGTTCGAACCCGGCCCTGGCCAAACTGCCACAAAAAATAGCTGGGTGTTGTGGCAGGCACCTGTAGTCCCAGCTACTCAGGAGGCTGAGGTAAGAGAATCACTTAAGCCCAAGAGCTGGAGGTGGCTGTGAGCTGTGCCGCCACGGCACTCTACTGAGGGCAACAAAGTGAGACTGTCTCTAAAGAAAAAAATGAAAAACACCCAATAATTAATTTGGGCTTTATCCTGAAGATAGTAGGGAGCTATTGAATGCTTGAAATAGGGGAATAATAAGTCAGATCTTCCTTTCTGTATCTATAACTGTGGCTGCTTTGTGAAAAGTTTAGAGCAGAGTAAGACAAAATAGGAAATTAGAAAAGTGCTACAGTAACCCAAGTAAGATGCAAAAATGACTTGAGCCAAGAAATGGCCTTGGAGATAGGGACATGTGAATATACTTTCATACTCATAAATAGAACCCAAAGGACTTGACTGGGATGTGGGGAGCTCAGGGAAAAGAGGGAATCAAGAATAATACCTAGGTTTCTGACTTGCAAACTGGAAGATGGTTCATACCCTGAAATGAAGAATAAAAGTGGTTTGGTTTTAGGAGAAAGATGATTAATTTAATTTTAAACATACTGAATTTGTCATTCCATTAAGACAGCAGTCTCTAACCTTTTTTGCACCAGACTGCTTTCATGGAAGACAGTTTTTCTATGAGAAGGGGTATGGGGTGGTTTTGGAATGATTCATGCATATTACATCTCCACCTCAGATCATCAGGCATTAGATTCTCATGGGGAGTGTGCAACCTGGATCTCTCCCATGTCCCGTTTATGATAGTGTTCTCACTCCTGTGGAAATCTAATCCTATCACTGATATAACAGGAGGTGGAGCTTAGGTAGTAATGCAAACAATGAGGAACATCTGTAAAGACAGATGAAGCGTCCCTTGCTGTCCCATCCTTCATTTTCTGCTGTGCAAACCTGTTCCTAACAGGCTATGGACTGGTACTGGTCCCCAGCCCAGGGGGTGGAGACTGTAGCTTTAAGATATTGAAGTGGAGCTATTCAAAGGCTATTCAAAGGCTAACAGGTGTCTAGAGGTGAGGAGAGTGGTCTAGGCCACAGGTGAAGATTTTTTTTTTTTGGAGACAAAAGTCTCACTTTGTCGCCTTTGGTAGAGTGCTGTGGGATCACAGCTCACAGCAACCTCCAGCACTTGGGCTTAGGCAATTCTCTTGACTCTGCCTCCCGAGTAGCTAGGACTACAGGTGCCCGCCACAAGGCCTGGCAATTTTTTGGTGCAGTTTGGTCGGGACTGGGTTCAAACCCACCACCCCCAGTTTATGGGGCCAGTGCCCTACCAACTGAGCCACAGGCGCTGCCCCCTATTTATTTATTTTTTTGACAAAGTCTCACTAAGTGATTCTCCTGCCTCAGCTGCCCAAGTAGTTGGGACTACAGGTGCCCATCACAATGCCTAGCTATCCTTTTGTTGTAGCTGTCGTTGTTTGGCAGGTCCTGGCTGGAATTTTTTTTTTTTTTTGAGACAGCCTCAAGCTGTCACCCTGGGTAGAGTGCCGTGGCATCACAGCTCACAGCAACCTCCAATTCCTGGGCTCAAGCGAGTCTCCTGCCTCTGTCTCCCAAGTAGCTGGGACTACAGGCGCCTGCCACAATATTTTTTGGTTGCAGCCGTCATTGTTGTTTGGCGGGCCTGGGCTAAATTTGAACCTGCCAGCTCAAGTGTACGTGACTGGCGCCTTAGCCACTTGAGCCACAGGCGCCCAGCCCCCTGGATGGATTTGAACCAGTATATGTGGCTGGTGCCATAATTGCTGAGCTACGGGCGGCTAGCCAATTTTTTTTTTTTTGAAACAGTCTCACTGTGTTACTCTCGGTAGAGTGGTGTGGCGTCATGGCTCACAGCAAACTCTTGGGCTTAAGTGATTCTCTTGCCTCAGCCTACAGGCTCTGGGACTACAGGTGCTCACCTCCACACCCAGCTATTTTGTTTTTGCAGTTATCATTGTTGTTTAACTGGTCTAGGCTGGGCTCAAACCTGCCAGCCTTGGTGTATGTGGCTAGCATCGTAACCACTGTGCTACGGGTGCCAAGCCTATATTTTATTTTTAAAGCAATGTGTGGGTAAATTTATATTTATTCTGTGTGCATCTCAGGGAATGCATTATCAGCCTGTGAGTGGTCATTGGACCCATTAATTTTATTAATTATTTTATTTCTGTATCTACAAAGAATATACAAATACAGTCCTACTAAAAATTTTAAATCATTGTAGAAGTATATGGAGTAAAAGGTAGTAATAAATAGTTTTCTGAACTATTTGAAGCTATATATATATATATTTTTTTTTTTTTTGAGACAGAGCCTCAAGCTGTCACCCTGGATAGAGTGCTGTGGCATCACAACTCACAGCAACCTACAATTCCTGGGCTCGAGCGAGTCTCTTGCCTCTGCCTCCCAAGTAGCTGGGACTACAGGCGCCCACCGCAACACCTGGCCATTTTTGGGTTGCAGCCATCATTGTTGTTTGGCGGGCCCAGGCTGGATTCGAACCCGCCAGCTTAGGTGTACGTGGCTGGCGCCTTAGCCCGCTGAGCCACAGGCGCCGAGCCTATATATATATATTTTTTGAGACAAAGTCTCACTATGTCGTCCTCAGTAGAGTACCGTGGTGTCATAGCTCACAGCAACCTCCAACTCTTGGGCTTAAGTGATTCTCTTGCCTCAGCCTCCCAAGTAGCTGGGACTACAGGCGCCCGTCACAACACCCAGCTATTTTTTTATTGCAGTTGTGGTTGTTTAGCTGGCCCAGGCTGGGTTTGAACCCGCCACCCTGGGTACATGTGGCTGGTGCCATAACCACTGTGCTATGGGCACTGAGCCGAAGCTGTATGTTTTTAACCTGTATTATCTGTGGGTAACTATTTCCCATAATTTCTTTTAAGTTTACATATTTGAGTTTGGGCTTTTAATTCTAGACTACCAACACTTGAGAAAGAAGTCTGGAATTTTAGAACGATATTTATCCAGTCAGGAAACGATGCTATCTTTTTTTAATATAAAATAATTGATTTATTGTATAGTTCAGATATATAAACTGAACATTCAGTCATCTGAAAATTAAGCTTTAAGAATAAAAAGTTCAGTTTTCAGGGAATAGCCAGGAAGGCAATTTTTTGTGTAATCCAGAGTACTAATAAAGATCACTTCATGATGAATAAAATGTTTCACCAGTACTTCTATTCTGGCCAGTGTATTAATAATTGTGGTTACTTACCTTAAAAGAAATTCTAAATAAATTTTCTCTTAGGCTAAACAAGACTTGGTTAAACAATAAGATTTCAGAGGGGATAATCAAAGCATATAAGTGAATAAAATAAACTGATAAACTTTTCCTTTAGAAATGAAGGTAAAAGTATATTCATTATAGTAATGTGAGCCTCTGGAAAATAATTTCGTTTTTAGTGTTTTACCTGCTTAAAAAAAAAAATCAAGACCTGGTGCAGGGGCTCATGCCTGTAATGCGAGCACTCTGGGAGGTCTGAGGGGATTGCTTGAGTTCAGCAGTTTGATACCACCCTGAGTGAGAGCCAGCAGACCTCTGTCTCTATCAAAAATAGAAAACTTACCGGGTGTGGAGGCATATGCCTGTAGTCCCAGCTACTCAAGAGGCTGAGGTAACATCTCTTGAGCCCAAGAGTTGCTGTGAGCTAGAATGATACTACTACACTCTAGCCAGGGTGACAGAGCGAGACTCTGTCTAAAAAACAAATAAAATCAAAACAAAATAAAGCCCCACTTAGGTTTTCGTGGCATCTGTGGTATTTACATCTTGCAAATTTAAACCTCATATGCTCCTTAAAACTCTTCCATGTACAGCACTGTCAAGAAGAACATCACTAAACGTCACCAACTTTCATACCTTATAAAAGGATGATTTTTTTAGTTTCAAGATTTTATTTGTTTGTTTATTTATTTATTTTGAGATAAAGTCTCACTCTGTCACCCTGGATAGAGTGCTGTGGTATCATCGTAGCTCACAGCAACCTCAGACTCTTGGGCTGAACAAATCTTGCCTCAGTCTCCAGAGTAATTGGGACTACATGTGTGCCCCATTATACCAACTAGGTTTTTCTGATTTTAGTAGAGAGGGGATCTTGCTTTTGCTCAGGCTCGTTTCAAACTCCTGAGTTTAAGCAAACTACCTGCCTTGGCTTCCCAGAGCACTAGGATTACAGGGGTCAGCCACCACAGCCAGTCTGGTTTCAAGATTTTAGATTTACTAGATATAGCCTGTATTAGAGTATATCAATCCTGTCACACAAAGAAAAATATTTCTTTTTTTTTTTTTTGAGACAGAGTCTCACAATGTTGCTCTCAGTAAAGTGCTGTAGCGTCATAGTTCACAGCAACCTCAAACTCTTGGGCTTAAGCGATTCTCTGGCCTCAGCCTCCCAAGTAGCTGGGACTACAGGTGCCCACCACAACACCCAACTATTTTTTGGTTGTAGTTGTCGTTGTTTGGCAGGCCTGGGCTGGATTTGAACCTGCCAGCTCTGGTGTATGTGGTTGGTGCCTTAGCCACTTGAGCTATAGGTGCTGAGCCATGCCTGGCTATTTTTTTGTTGCAGTTTGGCCAGGGCCAGGTTTGATCCCGCCACCCTTAGTGTATAGGGCTAGTGCCCTACTCACTGAGCCACAGGCACCGCCCGACACCCAGCTATTTTTTGTTGCAGTTGTCATTGTTGTTTAGCTGCCCCTGGGCGGGGCTCGAACCCGTCACCCTCAGTGTACATGGCTGGCCCTGTAACCACTGTGCTACCCGGTGGGCGCTGGCCCCATATACTGATGGTGGTGGGTTCAAACCTGGCCCTGGACCAAATGCAACAAAAAAATAGCCGGGCATTGTGGCGGACCCCTGTAGTCCCAGCTACTCGGGAAGCAGAGGCAAGAGAATCTCCTAAGCCCAAGAGCTGGAGGTTGCTGTGAGCTGTGATGACACAGCATTCTACCAAGGGCGACAAAGTGAGACTCTCTCTCTTGGAAAAAAAAAAAAAAAGAACTGCTTTTCCTATGTTTCCATTTTGCAATATGTTGCTAATCTTTATCTATAGACAAACCTGAAAATTGGTTCATGCAAGCATTTTAAATTAGTAGTATTTCTTTTTGCAGTTTTTGGCCGGGGCTGGGTTTGAATCCACCACCTCCAGCATATGGGGCCAGTGCCCTACTCCTTTGAGCCACAGGTGCCGCCCCAAATTAGTAGTATTCTTTAAATTAAAGAATATCGTTTATTTTTTGAGATAGAGTCTCACTCTGTGTTCATGCCATGGTGTCAGACTAGCTCACGGCAATCTCAAACTCCTGGGTTCACACAATCCTCCTGCCTTGGCTTCCTGAGTCCTGAGCTTGGACTACAGGTGCCCACCACAATACCTGGCTAATATTCCTGTTTTTAGGCTTGTCTTTCAGGCTTGTCTCAAACTCCTGAGCTCAAGCGATCCTCTTGCCCTTATAGGCCTAACCAGTGGGCCAATGGGCCCGGCCTAGTAGTATCCTTTAACTTAAAGATACCTTTTCTTATATCTGAGAATTTTTTTACCAAGGCCTGAAAGCTTGAAAGAGACATGGAGGCTTAGGGAACTATAAGTAGTTTAGTATGGCTGAAGACCAGGATGTGAGAGGTATTCTTGCTAGAGACTTGAGTCATTCTTCACCCCTTCCTTTCCTCTGTCCCCACTTTTAGTCAATACCAAGTACTGTCAAATCCACTTCCTAAACATAATGTGAAACTGTCTACTCCTCTCCATTCTCATTGCTGCCATCCTAGTTCAAGCTGTCACCTTTTCAGTAATCCATATACTACTGAAGGAAGTTCCCCGTGGTCTTTGAGCATTTATTCCTATCCTTTTTTTCAGCCTTTTTTTCTAGACAGTAACCCAAATGAAATTCTAAGTGAACATTTCTTATCCTGTCACTCCCCTCTCAACAATCTTGGTTCAAAATACATAACATAGTCTGCCAGGCCCCTCATGATCTGTCCCCTGCTAGTTCTAATGTTATACTTCTGTTCCTTCCTTTGCTACTGTGCTCCATCCATTCTGGCTTCTTCCTTGAAGGGCCCATGCTCTTTTCTGGCCCCCAGCAATTATTACATGTCTCTCTGCCTGCAGTGCATTTCCCCCTCTCACTGGTTCTTCTGTCTTTGTCAGTCCATTTTTACTTGATTCTTCAGGTGTCAGCCTAAATGTCACTTTTTCAGGGAAGTTGTTCCTGATCTCTGAGATTGGCTATTTCTCTTTCATAATATCAGAGTTAAGTTTTAGATGTAGTTTTGTTAAGATTGTTCCCTTGTTAGAGTGAAGACTCTATGAGAGTAGGGTCACATTTAGTTTATTCACTGCTTTGTTTTCCTTGCTTCATAGAAGATAAATAAGTAAATAAATCTTAGTTGAGTATACAAATAAGAAGAACAGTGAGGGATGAGGCTAGGGAAGGTTGCAGATGCCAGGTCCTTCATAAATACTGAGAAGTTTTTAATTGGATGGAGATATTAGGTATTGAGGATTTTTTTTTAAGTTGGTCATTTTTTTTTTCTTTTTTTAATTGACAGATAGTACAGTTGAGCCTCTGTAAGTTGAACACCCACAGGACTGTAACAAAGTGGTCAACATAGAGAGGTGGTCAACATAAGGGGAGCTAGGGCCACTGTGCTGATACATGCATGTAGTGCATGTCTGGTCTATGAAAACTAGGTCAACTTGAGGTGGTCAATGTAGGGAGGTGGTCAGCTATGGAGGTTGTATTTGTGGGGTACATTTGATCTTTGATACATGCCTACATCATGTAATGATCAAATCAGGTATTTAGGATATCCATCACTTTGAATGTTTATCATTTAGGCATTGGGGATTTTAAGCAAGGGAATAACATAAATGGATTTGTGTAATGATCAAATTGTATAATGAAAGTACTACTCTTTCCAGTACTTCTAGGATTTGGAACAAATTTGTTCCTTTGAAGGAAATTTTTTAAATTGACGAAGTAATACCAATTCATTGTTTCTAAATCAAACAGAAACATATATATAAAGTGAAAGTCACTAGTATTCCTTTCTTCAGAGATTACACTATTACCTTTTCTATGGATATTCTTCCAGACCATTTTCTAAGCATTTATAAGTGTGTATGTATATCTACATACATTTGTAAGTGTGTGTGGTTATCTACAAAACCATGCAATGTATTTTTTAACAAAAGTGAGATTATACTATACATAATAAACTGCAGTTTCCTTTTTTTTAGAGACAGAGTCTCACTTTATTGCCCTCGGTAGAGTGCCATGGTGTCACACAGCTCACAACAACCTCCAATTCCTGGGCTTAGGCGATTCTCTTGCCTCAGCCTCCTGAGTAGCTGGGACTACAGGCGCCTGCCACAACGCCCAGCTATTTTTCTGTTTTGCAGTTCGGCCCAGGCTGGGTTTGAACCTGCCGCCTTCGGTATGTGGGGCTGGCGCCCTACTCAATGAGCCACAGGTGCCGCCCTGCAGTTTCCTTTTTTAAATTTTTAATTATTTACATGTATTTTTAATTTTAGATTATTATGTGGGTACAAACGATTAGGTTACAATGTTTGCATTTGTTAGGTAAGGTCCCTTGTAGGTTGTAGTTGTGTTCCTTACCTAGAAGGTGTGCCACATACCCTTACGTTGTGCTCATTATGTGGGAGCACATTGATCTGCAGTTTGCTCTTTTAAATTATGGAGGTCTAGTTAGTCCTCTATAAAACAATATATATTAGGACTATTAGGACATTCTTTTTTTTTTAGAGACAGAGTCTCACTTTATTGCCCTCGAGTGCTGTGGCGTCACACAGCTCACAGGAACCTCCAACTCCTGGGCTCAGGTGATTCTCTTGCCTCAGCCTCCCAAGTAGCTCGGACTACAGGCACCCACCACAATACCCGGTTATTTTTTGTTGCAGTTTGGCCAGGGCTGGGTTCGAACCCACCACTTGGTATATGGGGCTGGTGCCCTACCCACTGAGCCCCAGGCAGCGCCCTATTAATACATTCTTAAGATCACTGTGCTATGCAAAATTGTACAATAAAAACCATAGAGCTTATGGGGAAAATAGAGTTAGCACAGACCTCAAAAAACTTCCTCAGTGACATAGTGAAAAAGACAAAAAGGAAACTAATTAAAAACAGTTGTACCAGCTTGGCACCTGTAGCTCAGTGGCTAGAGTGCTGGCCACATACACTAGGGCTGGTAGGTTTGAACCTGGCCTGGGCCTGCCAAAAAACAACAGTGACAACTATAACAAGAAAATAGCTGGACGTTGTGGTGGGCGCCTGTAGTCCCAGCTACTTGAGAGGCTAAGGCAAGAGATTGCTTGAGCCCAAGAGTTTGAGGTTGCTGTGAGCTGGGACACCACAGCACTCTACCCAGGGTGACAGCTTGAGACTGTCTCAAAAAAAAAAAATAATAACAAAACCCCCCAAAACAGTTGTACCCTTTTATACTTGTTAAATGGTTAAGAAGTATGTAAATATAGCAGGAACCATGGCTCACCCTTGTAGTCCCAGCTACTTGGGAGGCTGAGGCAGGAGGAGCACTTGATGCCAACAGCTGGAGACTAGCCTGGATTAGGTAGCATGATTTCATTTTTTTTTTGAGACAGAGTCTCACTTTGTCACCCTGGATAGAGTGCTGTGGTGTCACAGCTCACAGCTACCTCCAACTTCCAACTCTTGGGCTTAAGCGATTCTCTTGCCTCAGCCTCCCAATGAGGTAGGACTACAGATGCCCGCCACAATGCCCGACTTTTTTTTTTTTGTTCAAGTTGTCATTGCTTTTTGATCTGGCCGGGTTCGAGCCTGCCACCCTCGGTATATGGGGCACCCTACCCGCTGAGCCACAGGCACTGCCCCGTGCATGACTTCATCTTGAAGAAAACTCGAAGGTTGCTTGTGGAAATGGGCTTCAGAAGGGTTACAGCTTGTAAATTATTGTGAAGTAGAAGAAGAAAGGTTACTCAGAATTGGACAGATAACAGATTTGGATAGGCATGGCTGTAACACATTCATATGGTGAACTAAGGTAGCTAGTAAGTGTTTGAGATGTGTGTGTTTTGTATATTCCTGTGCAGCTTGATTGATCTGGGTGCAGTTTTCTGTGTTCATCTGGTGTTTCTTGTGAATAAAATTACATATAAGCAAATGCAAAATGTTATGCTCAAAGATCTCCTAATGCATTGATGACAAAGAAACAAATCCATGTTTTCATTATAGCTCTATCAGTGTGATACAGAACTGGATGATTAGCCCTTATAGGAATTATTCCTTTGGTGACTTCTAGAAAGTGTCTAGCACAAACTAAAATTCACATCTGTGATTAAGTAGTAAGTTTGGCTTCAGATGGTTGTTAGTAATGATGGTAATGTCCCAGCTAGTTTGGTCTCTGTCTGCTAAACGTGGGCTTTGGATCTCTCTCTTTCTCTGAATGGGTTACAGGAAGTTGGCTTGTGGGTTATTGGTTTTCAGCCTCGAGATGTGGTTTAGGTTGAACATCCAGCCTAGGGAGGGACTGCCAGTCTCAACTGTAAGTGGAGTTCTATTGAGATTCACATTTAAATTCTTCCTCCTGCTATCTAGGCCACTCAAAATTAGTGTTACTAGGGTCCCAGGTGTTCTTTATTTAGTAGATACGCCTTTTGCCTTGCTTCATCTCTCTTTGAAAATCAGAAAGGAATACTGCTTGGCAAATGGGTCATTGCTGACAATGAGTTAAGATTGTTACAGCATCAGAAATCATGTTCACACTGAAAGGCAAGGGTCTCTGATAGGACTTCTGAGGATATTTAGATCTTACTGCTCTATTACCAATATCTTTTTTTTTTTTTTGCAGTTTTTTTTTTTTTTTTGGCCAGGGCTGGGTTTGAACTCGCCACCTCAGGCATATGGGGCTCGTGCCCTACTTCTTTGAGCCACAGGTGCTGCTCTATTACCAGCATCTTCAATAGAATGTAATATGTGTCTGCTGGGGAAGAATAAGCATTTGAGATTGGGAGGCCTTGTGTTCTGGAATGATGTGGTTATGTCATATGTCTTATGTAGTCCCTTAGAGCTGGGACTACAAGGGTGAGTCTTGGTTCCTGCTGTATTTACATGCATCTTAACCATTTAACAAGTATGAAATGGTACAACTGTTTTTAATTAGGTTCCTTTTTTTCTTTTTTATGAAAAGAAATATGTCTTATGACAAGAGATATGTCATTGTATATTTGGTTAAGCTCTAGTTAAACTTTGTTTCTCTTGGCTCCTCTGAATATTTGAGGTTCTGTACCTTCATAGCTCCTAAACCTATTGTTTGATTTTTACTTATTTAAACCTTTCCTATTTCAACCAACAAATGATAGCGTTTGCCTTGGTCTTACTCCTTTGCTCTTCTTCCGTCTTTCACATACCACTATTAATTTAATTTAATGATTTATTTGAGACAGGGTCTTACTCTGTTGCCCAGGCTGGAGTGCAGTGGTATAATCATGGCTTACAGTAATTTTGATCTCCTGGGTTCAAGTGATCCTCCCACCTCAGCCTCCTGAGTAACTAGGACTATAAGTGCATGCCACCTCACCCAGCTAGTTTTAAGTTTTTCTGTACAAACAGGGTCTTGCTATGGTCTCTAATTCCTCAGCTCAAGCAATCCTCTCACCTTGGCTTCCCAAAGGGCTGGAATTATAGGCATGAGCCACTGCACCTAGTTCTTTCTTTCTTTTTTTTCATGTCAGCTGAATTTAAGATTTACATTTTATTTCTTTGCATAATATCTTTTTTTAGAACATGTTCAGGTCTGGAGAACTGAACCAGTTGCTGCTAAGTTTTTGGAGTAGAAGGCTATGTTCTGGGTCCAGTGCTTACCCAGACTAAAGTTTAGTTTATCTGTTCTATGGTTTCAGCTTTGTGCTAGGATTGTAAGGATGAATACAACATTGTTATTTTCTCAGCTTACGGAGAGTCTAGGGCAAGGGTCAGCAAACTTTTTCTGTGAAAGGCCAGATAGTAAACATTTTAAAAGCTTGGAGGCCATATGTCTCCGTTGCAGCTACTCAGCTTTGCTGTTGTAGTACCAGAGTAGCTATAAACAGTATGTAAATGAATAAGCATGGCTGTGTTCCAGTAAAATTTATTTACAAAGATAGGTGGTGGATTGTATTTGGCCTGTGGGCCTTGTTTGCCACCTTCTTGTCTAATGGAAAAAATAGCTGCATTAACAGAATGTATCGGTATACAGTTGCTTCTTGTTAT
Organism: Perodicticus potto; assembly: GCA_963574655.1. Classification (NCBI taxonomy): domain Eukaryota; kingdom Metazoa; phylum Chordata; class Mammalia; order Primates; family Lorisidae; genus Perodicticus; species Perodicticus potto. The sequence continues at coordinate 14,008 of CAUYRH010070428.1, forward strand.
TTGTGGTAGTTATGTTCTATAAGTTCACCACAAATGCTAAATTAATACTAGAATATTGCTCTTAGTAGACCATTGCTCCTAAGAGAAATATAAAGTTAGGTTTCTTCAAGTGTCTGGTCACAGCATTTTAGCCAACCAATTAGTATATAACCTTTTTTATGTGTTTCCATGTTAAAGATACCTTATTTAATATATGTTGTTCACTTAGTAGCATTGAACTTACAGCAAACAGTACTATAACTGATGCCTGAAGCTTATCTAACATGCATATCTTCTCCATAGCCACATTATAGTCTTTTGCACTTTAAGAACACTCGACAGCATTTCAGCAGGAAGCTTGGGACCCGTTTTAGAGAGCAAAATCACCAAAAACAAGTTAAAAACTGTGGAAAATAGGGCACTCAATGTACCACAAAATGGACACTTGTTTAAAGCATGACCAGAAACAAGAGGGCAGAGAGTTGCCTTGTTTAACCTTAGCTAGGAATGTACATGTCAGGTGACTCAAATTTTTTGCTGCTCTGTATCTGTGAGAATGATGGCCAAAGTATCATGAGTGTTGATTTGGGGTTACAAATTTTATCAAGTAAGTAAATTGATAAATACAAAATCCAGGAATAATGAGTATTAACTGTATTGTGAGAACAGTGGAAACACATAGAAGGGGTCCTGGTCCAATCCTGGCAGAGGCATGGGTTAGGGTGAAGGGAAAAGAGAGTGAATTCAGAAGCTTCTTGGAAAAGATAACTGGGCAGAGTGGGAAGAGTGTGTTCTTGGTAGTAACTAACAGCATGAGGAAAGACAGAGAAGGTATGAAGCAGCAGAGGGCTTGCAAGGCACCTAAATCTGTGGTAATTTGGGGGATAATATGAGAAAGTTGGAGCAGTAGAGAGAACACTGAGCCTTCTACCAGAATTCCATTTGCATTTGGTGCTATGGTATGTGTGGAAGGTGCTCAGTGGGCTGGTATCCTATAATATAACTTCGGACTTTGGGAATAGTAATTTGTGTCTGGAATTTCTCATTGTTTACTTGTCATATCTGCATTATTAATTCAACAGAGGCAGCACTATTTCATCATTAAATGTGATAGGGTAGAGGTTGACTGGATTTTTTACTACATAGTTTCCTGATTTTATTTTATTTATTTATTTATTTTAAATTTATTTTTTATTATTAAATCATAATTGTGTACATTAGTGCAGTCATGGGGCACAATATGCTGACTTCATATACAACCTGAAATATTTATTATTTATTTTTTAATTCTTTTTTTTATAGAGACAGAGTCTCCCTTTATTGCCCTCGGTAGAGTGCCGTGGCGTCACACAGCTCACAGCAACCTCCAACTCCTGGGCTTAGGCAATTCTCTTGCCTCAGCCTCCTGAGTAGCT